>VKOC01003014.1:0-78793 GCA_009364415.1 Spea multiplicata
ATTACTGTATACAGCGCTGGGGGTAATATTACTGTATACAGCGCTGGGGGGTTATATTACTGTATACAGCGCTGGGGGTTCAGATAATAAATCAGTGTTTGATAATCTTGGTATTTTATGTCTTTTATTACGCATTGTGTATTAAATAAGTTGAGTGACACATTAAAGGTTCTGACAGGACAGTCAACCGAAAAGTAGGGACTACCCATGAGCGCCTATGACAGCTGGCAGGTGTTATATGGGGTGTAAGAGATTTTGCACATGTCAGTAAGCCTGCGGTTATTGGGACAACAAACAAGTTCAACAATAAAATTCAGCACTGTGATGACGTCATTACCCCCGCCCAAGACCTCAACTTTCCAGCAGTGCTACAGAACGTTCTGGGGATGATGGGCATTGACGTCCCACTGCAATGGCCCTGGCATTGACCCCTCTTCCCCAATCTGACAGCGTCCAGCATGTTTCAGCAACCCATAGCCCCAGCTTAACTACAACCCCCATGATCCTCCACGGCTGCCCAATGAGCACTCTAAGGTCTAACTTTCGGGTGGGTTATGGGAGTTGTAGTCCAGCTGGCCGGCGGACCCCCGTGTGCTGCCCTTGTACCTGGGGAGGTATAGAGTCTCCTCCAGCCGCTGGAAAACCGCCTGCATCCCGGGGGTCAGCAGCACCCCGCCCAGGTCAAACAGCACCAAGCGCTTCCCCGCCATCCTGCCGCCACAGCGACCCGCAGACCGACTGCCCGGCCCGACAGACTGACTGCCCTGGCCCCGCCCAGCGCCACCTGGACACACCCTCGTCCCCAGCGTCCTGTCAGAATCCGTCCGTCTGACAGTGGGCGTGGTGTTATGGGATTATTATGAGGACAGGGGGCGGAGTTTAAGGTGCGACCTAGAGGGCAATAGTGAGGCTGGAGATCACCCTCAATGATCCCTGCAAGGGGCAAATACCTTGTCTGGGGGAATCTATCAGTGGCCGGGGGGGTGACAAACTTCTTACACCCCCCCAACACACAACAGTAGGCAGATAATACACCAGCCTTATCACCAAGTCACGGGGCAAACAGCTCTTCCCGTCTCCTACAGGGGTCTGGGAATTTGCCACTGACTGGGGCAGTTGTGATATTGAGCGGCCCCTGACTGCCCCATCAAACCCACTCACTTTAACATGTGAGACACACGCGTGTATAGAGAAGTATGTAACCCGGACTGGCACAACCGGCTAATTCCACCACGTAAATACTTACATAACATGCAAATATTAACCCATAAAAGACTGGGCGAAGCATTAATATTTACACAAACTTTTTACTGTGACGATGCCGCCATATCCTTCAGCTCCTGGCACACAAGGGGTTAATATCTTAAAGGCGCCTTCTTCTACTTCAATGCAAACCAATTTCCACAGCACCCTGCTTTACCTGCCGAGATAACCGAGGCCGGCGGGTAATCTTCTGAACCTAGGAATCTGGACTCTGCCGGCAGATCGGACCCCCCTCGGCCCCCGTCTCGTCTGCCCATATTCCCCTTTTGCCTACTTACCTGACCAACCAAGGGTGATTGTAAAAAAAAAAAATTTTTTTTTTTTTTTATTTTAGTCAAAATTTATTTTAATTAAATGCTTTTGAGAAAAAAAAAAAAAAAAAAACTAAACTAAATAATTCCGGCAAGAATGAGTCTTTAAAAATCATGATCTGAACCTTAGTCTTTCGGACCCCGCGATCTAAACCGAATCCACCCGCCGATTGATCCCCGGAAAAAAAAATACAGATACCGTTAATATTTTTTGGAGGAACATAACTTTCCTATAAAATAGCTCCCCCCCCCCATTTTTTGTGCAGCAGGACGTACGCTCGACTGCAAATCAACGTGAAATATTTATATGGCAATATGTACAGTATTTTACATGTATATAACACACGCATGTTATAAATTATTCATCGCGAGCTCGGCGCGTTCCGGCACACGCGGCGTAATTCTCTCGGGTGGGAAAATCATTGCATTTGTTTCCGTTTCCAAGGATATCGTCCACATTTCATCAGCAAACTGTCTTTACGTTAATGGAATGTCTGAATGTACGAGTAAACGATTTTTTTTTATGTTTACACAACACTACATTAACACGGGTTATGACAGAATGCGGGATCCAGAATGTAACGTAAATCTGAGATTTTTTAAGTTTTTACGTAGCTGGCGAAGAGCCCAAGTCCCTTGGCCAACAATGCGGCCAACAATGGAGTTTTAGGAGACTTACCAACCCACAAAGTTGGGATTTCGGCTGGCGTCACCTATCCTGCCAGGGAGCAGCTCCCCAACATCTACTGGAACAAGATGGAGAAGAAGACAGAAGAAGGTGTAAAATGTCCTCTACGGTGGGTGGTCGAGAAACAGATTTTGAGAGATCAACAGCCTTGGCGACAGAATTTGGCCGCAGATTAGACCCATTCGGCCCATCTAGTCAGCCTCGACCACTTCTTGGGAAGGCCATTCCACTTATCTACCACTGGAACTCTTGTTCAAACATTTCTCCTGTGATATACATGGTCATGAATGGTGATCCTAGAGGAAATGAAGATGTGCCCTAGGCATCACATTTTCCATTGTCAGGTGGGAAGTTATGGTCTACCACAAAAATCTGACTTAGAATGGACCAAGCGTCTATGCTTATACCACACGCGAGTCACAACCACATACACGTCAGCGTCTACGGGCACAGAATACAAATATTCTAAAGAAGAACATTAATGAGTGTGCTCCATGGTTTCATTCCAAGGCTGGCCATGACCCATGCAAGGTTCCTGGTCTACCTACTATGCCCAGCTGGCCCTGGTTGGCTTACCTTTATCTTATAAGTTGTAGGCCAACAACTCTTGCAGATCATTGATGGTTTTTTTCTTGATAAATAGGTTTGTAAATGATGTCCCAGCCATAATTTGACCGCCAGCACCCTCGCTAACGAGAACAGCCCCAGCAATTAGCGCTGTGACATGAGACGTCATTATTGATCTTATCGCGCATGGTTCTTCTCGACAATCCGCCTCGTTTATTTTCGTATATTTCTTACCTTCCAATGAAACGTTTAATTAGAGAATTTATGGAGCGACCCGCCTTAGAACCAAGGAGGGCTCGACCTTTCGTGTCATTAACCATGCTTATTAATTTAATGTCTTTGGAAGTCGGAGAGAGAGAGCTATACGAGGGTTGATTTTTCCAATTAAAGGGAAAAAATACAGTTAATAGAGAATAAGGGTTATTGTCGGACACAAAATGTATATAATGCAAATCACTGGCTAGCCTTATTTCATAGAAAAAGAATGCAGTTGGCAGATGAACCTGGATCCTTGAGAGTTTCTATAGAAAGATGTGGGGTTAGGATCACAGCATCTGCCGGCAGATCGGCCCCAGTCTAGTCGGCCGTTTCTCCCGCTGTAAAGACTCAAACCTTAATCAGTCGTTGGTCTCGTCTTAGATTCAGGAGCCGTATGTCTATCCCATGCATGTTTAATCCCCTCACTGTATTACCCTCTACCACCTCCGCTGGGAGGTCCATTCCACCCTCTCAGTAAAGTAACAATGTAGCTGTGTCTCTAATTCTCCGTGTGATTCTTAACTATGAATCTCCTTTACCGCTATTCCTTCAATACTCCTTTGCTGTGGACCTTCAGGAGAAGCACCTCTCATCTATAGAGAAGAGTCTACAGCCAATGTATATGATAATTTACTGGGCTGTGGGAGCTCTGAAGGCTCCTTATGGGTCAGTGAATTTATTGCTTTGCGTCT
Source organism: Spea multiplicata (assembly GCA_009364415.1). Taxonomy (NCBI): domain Eukaryota; kingdom Metazoa; phylum Chordata; class Amphibia; order Anura; family Pelobatidae; genus Spea; species Spea multiplicata. The sequence goes on from VKOC01003014.1 coordinate 3,780, forward strand.
GCTTTTATATACAGACCTACCCAAAACATCAATGAGAAACCACAGGCCCTGTAACCCCGTGGGATCTAATAATTTGCCATTAATCTAGCCAGAAGTATCTGCAAAACCAATACATCTCCCCATTATCAGGGCTTGTAACGAGACTAGGAATCATGCATATGCAGTATGTGGCTGAATAGTCTAAAGAGCTTACAGTCTATTAGGATGATGAGGGGAAGGAGAGGGGCTACTGGGTAAGGATGGTTGTAGCATGGGAGGTTTGGAGAAGTCAGTGGCCGGGGATCTCCATGGTGAGAGGGAACTGACAGACAACCCATTCACTACGGTCCTCAGCGAGTGCGCTACTTGCACCCTCCTGCCCCAAAGCCGGAGATTTGGAGTCGGCAGCCACTGCTGTTAGTTTTGCTTTACTTGTCTTCCATCGCTGGGCGTCGTTCCTCCTCAATCAGATTTTTGTTGTAATTGTGAAATTTTGCAGCTCCCTAACTTCGCTCTGCATTATGAAGTGGGGTGACTTTGCCTATGTGTCCTATACATTATACAGGGGCCGGCTCAGTTTTTTAACTATACATTACACAGGACTGGCTCAGACGCAGTAGAAGCTTCCTGAAGTGCGTCCTTCATAACGCAGAGCGAAGGCAGGGGTTTATACAACATTCATGCATTCATACTCATTCATTCTCATACAAAAGGGGACATGTCTGAGTAATCTGTATACGTATTAAATCTTTGTAAATCCATTATTAGACCTTCACCATGAATATGAAATATTTTTAGGCGCAGGGCCTTCCCTTGAATCAAAATGAACCCCGCTGGTACAAACAGGATGAAATATTTCAGCTACGAAGGTGATTTCCCAGAAAAGTTTATAACCGCGTGATATTTTTATGTGAAAGTTCCGTATAATCCATTCATTCCCCTCTCTAGCCTCAGGATAAACCTGCTTGTGCCTTTTCCTCCATGACAGCCTCAACTGGCAGCTTTAATTACTAGCGCTCTGCACCTGATCCCCCACCTGTCCGCCATTTGCTTTCCCCTCAGCCTATTTAAACCCTGCAGCTCCCATCATTCCTTTTGGGGGTCATTGAGGCACGATGGGGGTCGATCTGGGGATTTGCTAGAAATCAATGCTACCTTCCAAATCTCACCGACTAATTGTAGTCCTCCTGGTCTCTTCTTTTGGGAATGTGGGTTTTCGGGGGGGACATGTTTTAGGGAATGCTTGGGTGGAAATCAATGCAGCTCCCCTAAGGCTACTAAATCTAGGCTGTCTTTAGACTCCGTCTTCTTTCCTTGGGGTGAACGTGGCCCTGTTCATGTACACATCCCTGCAAACGATCACGGGCCATTCCTACCACGAGAAATAAAAATGTTTAGCACACAAACCTTTTACTGAGAAGTGCGTTAGTGCGTTCCGGGCCAGCTGTAAAATGGCTGATTGACATTTTATGGGTTTGGGGAAAGCTTACTTTTTTGTGTGTAAATGCTGTAGAGCTGGAAGGTGTGAAACACGCTGGTGTCGCAACTAAGAACCCTGCTATGGCTTTGCAGTGGGAACGGGTTTTATATGAAATTGGGGCCTTTGGCTTTCAAGTCTTCAGTCTGCCCCATGAAACTTTGAATTGGGCCAGGCGCGCGCAAGGGGCCCCGACAGACCTATTAAGTTGAGGTAGGTGCTGACAATTGGACAGGAGTGTCTGGGACAAAAGTGTGAAAACATACACTGTGAAAATGTAATCTAAAACGCTTGGTGCTTTAAGGTGATTCTGTCCGTTGGTATTTAGACCATTTGATTAGCACCGTGATTGTCCCATGATTTTCAGATGGGACCCTGCGTGACATGAAATGATTCTTGGTACACCGGTCACCATGTCTCCTGTAGGAAAGAGACTTGGTATAAAAGGGGAAATACAAAATTTTATAACTCACTAAATCCTAAAAAAAAAAATTAAATGTGCACCACCACTTGTTTTCTATAATTACCATGTGTATGGTGATATTTAAAGGGATGCACACCAAGAGTGTGTTTTGCTAGATTTGCAAACCACAGATTGAATGCAAGCGCCCACAACGATTCATATTTATTTCACGTATAAATTTATAAAACTGTACAATACAAAAAGTACCGCTCCCAACTTTAGTCTCATTAATCTATGCTAATGCAGGGCGTTCCAATGAATAATAAAGGCTGTTCCTGCTTATCATGCAGTGTTCTCCCTAACACGGAATGCTTTGCATGATAAGCAGGAGCAGCCTTTATTATTCATTGGAACGCCCTGCATTTGGGATCTGTGAACACATTAATCTTCTCAGTAGAAGATGCTTCTTTGGGAACCATCACCTGGTGGGAGGAATGTATAGAATGGCGTTCCCAGCAGTTTGAAAGGCCAAAGATACCTTGTAGGTTCCTAGTGGGACAAAGCGTAACCCAGGCTTCTAATGTGACATTGAGACCCATGCATGATTACATCGTAGAACAAAGAATGTAGAAAAATATTTGCAGTCTAATTTATAGCGTTTTCCTATTTCTATCTACATTGGGGCTTTTAGGGCTGTAGAACCCTGCGATAACCTCATACCCAGCAAACATTATGAGCTCCTGGAAAAGAGAAATATGGATACCGATTTGTCTATCACCAGCCCCATCTAATTGGTCTTTAACATTGATGCCTCTTCTAAATTCAAACATTGGGAGGACCTTTACAAAAATCTCATCCGTTTGAAGAAGATGCCAGTGTTTGCCAACAGCGTCTATAATAAAAAAAAAAAAGTGTATCTGCTTATAAAATTGGGCTATCGTTTAAGACTGGCCTTGGACGTAGCTCTTCCAAAAGCCTTAATACCTTCTGTTTAAATCAAGTATGTGAAATGTGAATGCACTCAAACAGTGCTGGTTCAAGAGGCTCTTCAGAATGAAAGGATCTTTATTTCTTCATTAAAATCTATAGGTAGGTAAACCACTGGTACCATTACGTCATCCATATATAAAAGACACGACACATATTTTACAGATTTTAGATAACATAACATAGTCGGCTGACTATACATGCGCCACGGTAGATGTAGCTCCTGGCGCCCTTCAACCGAACATTGTAACACCAAAAATGTAATCTATTAATTGGAACGGACGTGTGGGATACAAGATATTGGCCGTACTACAAGGGAACTAAAAGTTAGAGCTCTGGAACACCTGGGAGGAATCTGTTTCCATAGATCCATACTGATGAACAGTTATTCTTATTCATAGGAGGGGCTATAGGATTCTCATTCTCTCATTTTTACTTGGAGCTTTTTACTTATTTATTTTATCGTTATTATCCTTGTATTTAATTATCTATGTTTTTTGGGGAAACAGTTGTCATAGGTTTCTATATTATATATATATATATAGTTTCTGTATTGTATTCTGGGCTTCTGCTGCCGAACGGCACAGAACAGCACCTATGAGCACGCACCTCAGGCATCAAAAAAAAAAATATAAAAAAAATACTGCATGGAAGTCAGTCATTTTTTTTGGCCTGAAGGATATAAAAGTCTCAGACTAGCAACATTTTTGCATTTTTTTTTTTTTTTTTATTTCTTCACCTGAATAAAAGATTTAGGAGGATAACAAAGTACTGGAAATATCAAACAGCGTCACAGCCTAGCGGCTTCAGAAAGTTTATAAATGTGTTTTATTGTCACCATTGGTGTAAATCACGTAATGGGGAGACCATCTAATTAGTTTAAAATGTTTGTGTACACGTCTATGTCTCCTGAAAGGAAAGCGACATGGATACCCCACCTCAGAATAAACTTGTACAATATGAAGTACTCCCACTGCACACACATTTCATTTGTACATTTCATTCTCTGTGATCCACAATGGTGATACCTCAATGTCCCCCGTAGGTTAAAGAACCTATGACCTGGTTCACTGACCTGACCCTCCATATAAGTTTTTAGGAACCCGTGACAATACATTAAAGTTCTTAAATTGGACAAATCTCCCAGTCCTAACAAGGAGCTCCTATGTTGTCTTGATGCAGGGGAGGGCTGGCATCCTTTGGCCTAGAGGCAACCGCAACCAAACTCCCCAATTCCTCTATCCCACCAGCCCTCATCCCCAAACCGCACAGTTTCTTAATTTGATGGCAATGATGCGAGTAACGAACAGTGATTTAATACTATATTTAACAAACAAAACTATTCAACATATTGAAATATTCAAAGGAAAAGCCACAAAGGAAAAAACATGCTCAAGCGTGCACAAGGTCTATTTTTGCGAAAATTTATATTTCAACATAACAAATATTTACTGAGGGATTTAAAGTAAACATTTTATGAAACCGTTAAGGACCTCGTCGAACGAGATCTTTCGCAAATAACTTATCCAATTTCAGAATGTGCTTGAACTTAACAAATCAAACAAAAAAACACCTGACATGATCCATACAGCGTCAAGCACATCTTGCCCTCTTGTGGCTCGTAGTTGGGTCTCGATAAGTTTCTTAATGCTCACTCACATGAGTCAGCGGGTATTTATAAGTGGCAGATCATAGGTTGAATTTTTACGTTTTGTTATTTTGTACGCCCTCTTTACCAATCGTTAGCCCTTGCTCGTCTTAATCACCTAGTATTATATCTAGCGTTTGTTTGCTCATTGGCTGGAAAGCGCTTCATTGACGATGTGTTGATTATATGGCAGGGGTCTATGGACGAGTTAAAACTGTTCATAGGAGTACATCAAATCAGAACGAATATAACCTAAAATTTACTTCAAACAGACAAGGAGCAGATATATTTTTTAGACCTCACATTGGCAAAAATAATGAAATAATTACCACTAAAACCTTTCAAACCCACCGATGGGAATGGTTTTATTGACTATTCAAGCCGCCACCATCCACAGTGGCTGAAAAATATTCCCAAAAGGCCAACTGGCAAGAATTGGCAGGAATTGCACTCGGGATGCTGATTTTATACACCAAAGCAAAAACATTTAATTAAAAAATTGGAGAAATTATCCCAAAGAACTACTTACAGAAAGATTAATTAAGATCAGGGACACGAAAAGAGTAGATATGATGTATAGGCATAAAAAAAAACCTCAGAAGAATGAGGACGTCAATTTTGCTTTCCTCTCACAAAACAATGACAAGGCATTCAAAATAAAGAGATTACTACAAGACCATCTTCCTGAAAAACCTAAAGTCATCTATAAAAAACTATAATAGCTCCAAGTGCCCTTCCGAAAGAAATAAAAAATGGCAGTGAACATTTTTTAACACACAAACCTGCAGGGTTTTATAGATGTGGGACATGTAAATTCTGCAAAACTTAGTATCTACAAAATAAAAATAAAAAAAATATGAGGTTTGGAACATATGGGAGGAATACGAAATAACATAAAACAGTGTTCCAAGACACTGTACAAACGGCAAAATGTTCTCCTTCCCAGATTTTAAAGTGATTGGGATTTAGAGTCCCCCACATTGGCGTGGAGGAGACATTAAAGAAGCATTATCCAAAAAAGAAACTGAATGGATTTATAAATTTCAGACTTTGGATATATTAACGTTCATTAACTAATTTAATCAATTTGTGAATTTATATTATATATCAAATATTTAAATTAATATATCTAGTTTCTAGATTACCTTTTTATTTATTTATATTTGATTTTTTTATAATGTTTATATAGATTTGTATTCAGACATACCGGTATATTATAGTATTTTTACATAAATTTTATCACATATCATTCTATTTTTCAAGCTGGATACATTTGATTCCTACTATACATATAATTCATTCATACTTCTATATCACATATATTTTTACAACATTATATTATACTCAAGTGTATTTAAAGTCAAGTTTGAGTGCAATTCACATAATTAATTTTGACCAGAATTTATTACACTATTTTTATTTTTTCCACATGTTCACGCGCCCCTCTCTCTATGGAAAGTAACCTGTAAGATTTAGAAAAATTGGCAAAACCAATTAGTTCAGACATTAGACTGGATTCATGTACTTTTGCCAAATGTGAAATCTTCCGTAGAGTCCCTGCCTCAACACTTTGACCTTGACTAGGGCAGAGCCAAGTTGCTTCCTTCCTCAAGATACCCCCATCAAATAAGATAACTCTGAGACATGTTTGGATCGAGATGGCCACAGACTTATTACCACTTATAACAATTTGATAAACTGAATGGACAAAACTGAGTAGAAACATGCATAAACATTGTTTATAACAGCAATCCTGGGACCTTACGTAGCCACTCCTGGCTATGGCTTTACCACCACCCAGTAGATCGCAGTCCTCCTGAGGTGCATATGCTCCACAACGTAACCTTGCATGGTTCTTAAATGTTCAATAACACAATGAAAACCAGTTGTGGCAACAAGAACAACCCGTGTCTGGCGTGACGCATTGGTCCAAGGGGAGGCTAGGAGCTGAACTAGCCGTACACCCCTACCCGATAAACGGCGAGCTGGGCCACCCTACCCAGCTGTTATCGCGGAAGGTCGACGGGTCATTATCAGAGTGGCCCTCCCCATCCGCACCCTGGCGTGCCTCTGGCAAAAGCCCCATTCAGCCCTGAGAAACAAGCCTGACCACAAAGTCCATTGACTGATACTTTCAGTGGAGGGGTATGCCTGCACCCAGCCATTGCCAGGCCCAACCACAAAGTCAGTGCCCAATCGATACCATAGAGTTTGCTGGCAACCTTGGAGGAGAGAAGGCCGCATTACCGCCATCAAAGGAGTGGACTGTGCTTGCTTCGGCAGCACATATACTAAAATTGGAACGATACAGAGAAGATTAGCATGGCCCCCGCACAAGAATGACACGCAAATTCGTGAAGCGTTCCATATTTTTTTTACTGATACTCCTACCTACGCTGTCGGGTTACCTTAATGGATGGGAGACACATACTTGCGATGGAATAGTGACAATCTTATATGGTTATTAATTGCTTTACTTAATTCATCACCCTTTTTCTTTAGGTTTTGTTTTTTTCACAAAAAAAAAGGCAAGGTAACTTTCACTCTATTCCTGCAACGGTTCGAAGTGATAGCACGGATATTGCTTCATATGTCTGCTGCTGTCCATGGCACATTCTGTCCATGTTCAGTTAGCGCATGTACTGGTACACCGTGAATGTCCAATATATACCGCCTGTTCGTCTTAATACATTTGTACTCTATGTATTTCTGTACTGTGAACTCTTATAACTTGTGGAAAGAGAATATTCACTTTTTATGTGCCTTCTTGAACAAACAGTTAAAAAAAGGGGACTAATAGTTAACCCCTCTTGCTACCATTAATATTGGACTTCTGCCACAACTCAATCTGCAAGTTGTTAAATATGTTTTGGCATATGCCGGATTAATGCCTGTAAAGGCCACTGCAACCAGGGCTGGACTGGCCCACCGGGATACCCCATGGGCCGGTCAGTCGGCACACCAACATTCCTAAAGGACACTCCACACTTATTAAATACTTTGAAAGATATACAGTGGTCCCAAGGCTGGATATGGGCAACCCTAGACGTGTCCTCACTATACACAGTGATAGAGCACCAACAAGGCATACAAACAATAGATAGGGTCTTATCTCGTGATGAGAATATGAATCCAATCCAAAAAAAAATTCATTTTGGACTATCAATTTCAACTACTTCTGGTTTGAGAACGATTTCTATCTCCAAATGTGTGGCACAGCCATGGGCACCAGGTTTGCACCCAGCTACGCGAATCTGTTCGTAGCTGAGTGGGAAATGGAATTTATTTGGAACAACCACCCCCACAGTGCAAACCCGGTGCTATGGAAAAGATATATAGATGATATACTCATTATATGGGGAGGAACTCTGGAAGAATTAAATACATTCATACAATATGTAAATAATAATTTAACCTCAAATTCACCTCCAACATACAAGAAACACATATAGAATTTCTCGATGTGGAATTATTCACTGAGAACAATATCGTCTGCTCTAGAAATTTCACAAAACCTACAGACAAAATTGGATACATTGAATATACAAGCTGCCACCATCCATTATGGCTTAATAACATACCCAAGGGACAACTGATGAGGGTAAAGCACAATTGTACAAAACAAGAGGATTTTGACCATAAGGCCAATGACATAACAGAGATTTCGGGGAAAAAACTACCCTGCTGAGGGGTTACACAGCAGCCTTCGGCAAGTTTAACAAATGTATAGAAACCAATTACTAGAGGGAAGAAAGCAACATCTAGACGAAAAAGAAAAGAAAGATTTCATCTTCTCATTTTTCACTAGATACAATTCACAAGCACACAAAATAAAAAGGATAATTGGGAGTCATTGGCACATACTGAAAAATGATGGGGTCTTAGGAAAAATACTATCTGATAAACCGCAGATTATTTTTAAAAAAGTAGACACCTTAAACTATTTTGGCCCCTAGTGTACTACCAAGAGCTTCTAAACCTCAAAATATGGGTAACTTCTTGGGGACCAAACCAAAAGGCTTTTTTACGTGTGGACAACTGTAAAATGTGCACACATCTACCCAAAAAGACCAATAGCTTTACAGGGAACAATACAGGAAAAATACATAACATTAAACACTTCATTAATTGTAACTCTAAGAATGTTGTACACCTGCTAGAATGCAATTGCGGGTTACAATATGTCGGAAGAACCATCCGACCTTTAAAAGAACGGATCCTGGAACATCTAGGGAACATCAGAAATAAAAACATAAAACACAGTGTACCTAAACACTGCAATTCATGCCCACGGTTCTCTCTAGAAACACTGAAAATCATTGGCATTGATTGGGTATCTCCCAATTGGAGAGGGGGTGATAACACAGAACACCTCCCCAAGAGGGAAACAGAATGGATCTTTAAACTAAAGACCTTCAAAAAAGGCGGCCTGAATCTAGAATTAGATATATTGTCTTTTATATAATGTGTTATACATTCTTTAAACACCTAAAAACACCCTTTAATTGTTCAAGACCAATAATAAAAAAATCAAAATTAAGAATTAAGACCGTTAATAGACTAACCCACTATAGAGACGGAAATGGATGTAATTTGTTGCCATATAGGTTCCCTGTAACATATCTCTTAATTGTATAACCCAATATAGGACATATAATAAACATACACAAGAAGAAAAACTTTACTTTGCTTCTTCATGGTATTGGCACTTTTCCTATGCGTCCCTAGACATAATTCTTTCTCCCTTATACATGTTCTGCCACTTATATGTCTATAGCTATCCCCTTCATGGTGTGGGTACTTTTCACTTGTATCCTTATATATTATACATTTTTTTCTTCCTTATATATGCTTTGCCATTTTTTATAAGTATCCTAGACGGATATGGCCCTGAGAAAGGGAAACTTTATAAAGGATAGCCCTGGGGGTTTTCTTTTTCCCTCCAGGAAAGCCAGACCACTCCAATATATACCCTCTTTCCACAATCATATTGTCTCATCCCTTGAGTCACATTGGTATACTCCATAGACCATGACCCAATAGACCCAATTAAAGAAAAACGAAACAAAAACAAACATGGTCGTATTAACCATTTCGTTTTTATTTCACAGGCAATCCCGGCATACAATCCCCCCCTCGTGTAGAGAGGAAGACCGAGGAGGACCTGCACATCGGCCACACACACGAACGTATTTCTTAATGATCCGTAATGACGCTATACCGCATAATACAAACAGACGCACGGAACGAAAAAGACGCGGTTGATACGCCCGAGGGAACATAAAAGGAAGAACACAACAGAACCGGAAATATACCTCCTGAGGAAGCCACGCACTGGCGAAATGCGTAGAGGATCACCAACTAACTTTGCTTTTAATATCATTTTACTTGACATTACGGACATTTTTTAACTAACTTTTTAACACGTGATCATCTTTTATACACATGTAAAGTGTATTTTCAGATTGATTTTGTTAGGGCTGAGTCCCAGAATAAATATTTTATTTATTCTCCAATAGATTCTGGCACATAATATTTTACACATTTGTTTATACACCATTCATTGCATTTTTTCATCGTACAGTAGTTTAGGGTAGCCGTATCAGTCTGAGACATTCAAACAAAAGGGATACAAACCCAGGATCATCAATAAGAAAATTAACTCTGCGCTACAAACACCACACCTGTTGCAATACAGAGACAAACAAACATCCTCACGCATACCTTTGGTAGCCACATACAATCCTGCCCTAGAAGAAATCCGAAAAATCATCAAGGATCTGCAACCAATGCTAGCAGAGGATGAGGTGTTAAAAGAAATTTTCCCTGAACCCCCCATCTTGGCCTTCAGACAACCAGCTAATCTCAAACAAAAGCTGGTGAGTAGCAAACTACATACTGAAACAACACACACAGATAATGGAAGCAAACCATGCAACAAAGCTAGATGCAAACTTTGTCAACACATCTGTACCAGCAACACAGCCACCCACAACAACAAGACATACAATATTAAAGGATCATACTCAGCACTTCACAGAATGTTGTATACATGATTCAATGCACCAAATGTACTATAGGGTGTTACATCGGTGAAACCTGCCAGCAACTTAATAAAAGGATGAATCTACACAGATACTCCATCAACCATCATGATGAAGAAAACTTTTGCACCCCAGTTGGGCACCACTTTACCCAAACTGGCCACTCCATACATGACCTCAAAATCAAAACACTGAGAGGTCATTTCAAAAACACCCAAGAAAGAAAGACATTTGAAGCCAAAATGATATATTTTTATGATTGTAAAAACAGAGGACTTAATGTGGATTTGAGCTTCTTAGCACATTATCAAAACTTCCTATAACCTGTGCCTTTTTTTTTTCTTCTTCTCTCCCTCTCTCCTACATGCTCACCCCTGCTCCCCCCTTGCCTTATCTGTGCAGTATATGCCACTATTTACTATTTACGACCCTCTTAGTTTTTTGTCTGCAAATTCTCTATCTTGTTATTTTAACCCCTGTTTTAACCCTGTATCAGAACATGTACTGGTCAGTTTTAAACTGTTTTAAACTGTGTTTTTCACTTGCTTGGTCAGAAATGCTTTTGACTTGATAAAGGGAGGACTCCCGAAAGCTCGTCTATTATTTTAAATACTGTTAGTCCAATAAAAAAGGTATTACAAGATTCTGCAACATTCTGTTTTTTTGCATTCGTATACACTGGACTAATACGGCTACCCCAAACTACAGTAAATTATATAATTAAAGACAGTATAGTTTTGCAATACTAACACTATAGGAAGACTTGTATAAAGCCTGAAGGGTTTTTCAGAGTCTTTTCCCTCTGTTTTCATGCATTTTACGAGTAAATAAATGTTTGGTGGCACTAGTTGGTGTGCAGAGTATATTTATTTTTGCGTTGTTTGGAAACAAAACAGTCCTGCCAACTGAAAATAAGTTATTTTAATAAATTCTACCGAACAGGCCTGTCTTTTATTATTAACAGGGTTCGTGGAAATTACTGGCTCCCTTGTGCTGGTCTCTGCCATGTATCTTAAGAGTAGCTACTGAATAATATTACATAGGGCACTATTTTTAGCCTGAAAGGCCCATGGTCACTGTCTGGGTAACAAAAAATACAAATATGACTACAAAGGTGTGAAGGGAAACACTTTAGTTGCTCTTGGAAGATGTGTAGGTTTGTGCTTGCTTCAAGATGGTGGCTTGCAGAGGGCTTGTGTCGCTTCAGGAAAGCTACAGGTGAGGAAAGAGATGAACAATTTACGCAGCGCTTCTTACAATACATATATATACAAGGGGTCTGAAACTGGAACTGAAAGACGAAGACAAACCGATACATTACACAAGTAAAAACAATAGGTAAAAGCACACACACGCTGAAACACTCTATGGGAATCTCACCATCCCACAATAACAATAGTATAAACAAAGGTAATGGTGGTACGACCCACCATCAGTGAGTGGAGCGTAAAATAAGCACTCACCCTTGTAGGGTTAAAAGAATATTTACTGTTTACACCTGGAGCCAGGCTACCGGCTCCAGGTAAGACGAGAGCCCATTTTGGCTACATTTTTCTGTTTATGCTGGTAAACATGGTTGCTGTCCTGCTCTATGAAGGCTTTTATCCATTGCAGATATCCACATTCCAGCTATAGATGGGTGTGTGATTCCTATATCAGACTAGGCGACATAGATTGGAGTCAATCGTATTAACTTCAAAGAATATTTTTAACCCTACAAGGGTGAGTCCTTATTTTACGCTCCACTCACTGATGGTGGGTCGCACCACCATCACCTTTGTTTAAACCTATACATTAGGTGGGGAGAGTCCTGCTCGCAAGCTTACGATCAATTGTTGGCGCCATATAAATAAAAGAAATAATAATAATTATAATAATAATAAAAAGAGAGAGACATTTTTGAGGTAAAAAATGAGGGAGCGTTATGGCTGTAGGAGGCCACAGAGAACCAGAAAGAAAGGAGTGCGCATTTTGAACGGTAACTAACATTTGGCCAAAAAGAAACAATGAACAAAAATATATATATATATATAAGATGAAACATTTAATGAATCATTTAAAGCTCTAAGAAAATACCGAAGTAAATTCCTACTTCCACCAATAAAGTCTAAAAGACAAAATAAAGGACAAAGAAAGGATATAAAACTTGGGGTAGGGGGAGTTTATACCTAATCTCAGTAAGGGTTTCATTCAACCCAGAAAGCCCTACCTACCCTACCTAAGAAGCAAAGCTATATTGAAGGCTATTCTATCAAAGAATAGTTCCCTAACAGGTTGCCTCTTGAACTATAGTAGTCAAAGACAAGGCCCTCAAAATATATATTTAGTGCATGTACACGAAAACATGCATAAGACAAAATATTAAATATACCGGTACTTGCTTGTAGATCTGGCAAAGGTTGAATACCTTTTGATGCGTTGCAAGATCTCTTAAGATGGCGGCTAGAAGAGGGCTTGTGGTGCTTCAAGAACGCTACAGGCAGGAAAGAGATGACCAATTTATGCAGCACTTCTTACACGACATATATTCAAGGAGTATGACATTTGGAAAAGGGCAATGGGCAATACTTGATTCTTGGAAACGGAGCAGTATGTAGGTAGTTGGATGCTATCTAGGATGCAATTTCAGAAAAAAAGTAATACAAGTTATAAGAGGGGTAAAAAGGCCAAGAGAAGAAAGGGAGTAGACTGTCATCAGCACAAAGCGATACTTGAATCCAAAATGTATGAACTTAAGGAGAAGGTGTAGATACAGGGTTATCTTTTAACATAAGTGAAAAGGGCAGCTGCCCAGGCTTACTTTGGGCCCTCTTCAAGTGCTTTGTGAAAGAAGGAATCACTACCAGTGGCTGCTTGAGGCAGGAATCACTAGACTTCGGGATCCACAAGATGGCTTACCCAGGGCCCCATTATTATGAAAGCCGGACTTATATAAGTAAGGGAGAGTAAAGGCCCCACTTCGTATTTTTAGGCACATCAACTTGCAAACAAGCCGGTAACCTGAGCTTTATTGTGTTTTAACCAAATGTTTATTTAGTCACTGTTTCCATTTTTACTTCTTAATCGACCTACACAATTTTACCTAGGATTCCTTTATCAGGTTTGGTGCCACCACTGAAACAAATAAATCAGCCCAGTGCTCCAAAAACCCAAAGCCCTCCTTCTTACACCAAGACTTCAGCCATGCATTTAGCTGCCTAATCTCCCGCTGCCTTTCTGGTGTAGCGCATGGCACAGGTAGTATCTCTGAGAATCCTTTTCTTAATCTTACTACCTAAGTCCCTAAAATTACCTTTTAGGACACTCCATCTTCCTCTTACTATGTCATTGGTGCCAATGTGCACCAAGACAGCTGGATCCTCACCAGCCCCTCCCAATAATCTATCCACTCTGTCCGCAACATGCCGAACCCGGGCACCCGGGAGACAGCAAACCATTCGGTTGCTGCGATCAGAGCTACAGATTACCCTGTCTGTTTTCCTGATTATTGAATCCTCTACCACCACAACCTGCCTGGGCTTTCCTTCATTTCGGATCCCCTGTACATTGGATGAGCTGCTCTCCCGGCTTTTTCCGGAAAGCCTACTTCTGAGTCTGCCCCCCCCAATGTGCTCACTTAAAAGGGCAAATTTGTTGGGAGGGAGAGACTCTGGGCTGGCTTCCCTCTTCCTCTTCCCTTCCCCACTGCAACCACGTCTTACTGTCACCCAGCTATGTGCCTGACTCCCTTCTGACTGATCTCCTCCCTCATTGCTAGGGGCCCCATCTAAACTTTGCTCAGTGAGCAACAGACTCCTCTCAAGGTTGTCAATCTCTCAGTGTTTCAATGTGCCTTTTCAGAGCACAAACCTCAGCTTCCAGAGAGACCAATTGATCACACTTACCACAGCGATATGGACCCAGGAACTGCTGTTCCAAGCATGCATACATATGGCATGATGTGCACTGAGTGAAATCTCCAAGCTTGCTCATACTTTATAAAGGGATGTGAGCACTTACAGAATTTAAACAATTGCTTTATGTCACTTACCCTCCTTTTTCTTGCACTCTTGTGTTGCACGAACTGCTGTGGTGCACAAACTGGTCACTTACAGAAAGCAAGTCACTTAGAACATGCAAGCCCCTTACAATGAGCAAGCCTTTTATCAGAGTTTTTTTGGGCTCTCCATATTATTCATGTGAATACCTTTCCAATTAGGATATTACATATTAGATATATTCGGTTATTTGGGTTCGGGTTACTGGAAGACTGATGTGCGCTTAAAATTTTTGGTTTTTAATCATTGAGTGTTATGGCAATTTAGCCCTGATTTTCACTCACCATGCACACCATCTCAATTTTTTTGTATGCATGTCCAGTATTATTTAACGTATGACGTGATTATGTATGATCATATTTTAACCAGATTTGATTAAAAGTTATTAGTTTTTTGGGGCTCTTTTCCTTTTATTTCTGGTATTTTGTTTAACGGGTTATCCGGTAGCTATTTATGACTTAGGCACCGATTTGTCTTGTTAATCATACTAATATATTATATTTAATATTAAAGTTAGCTACAGATGTGGTTAACCATATTTGCAGTTTGTGTTGAGTTTTTTTTTTAACACTAAAAGATACATTGGAGCGGGGAGACCAATGGTCTCCGCAGGCCAAGTTCCGCCGTCTGGAGTTAAAGGTTCCCTGCAGACCAATGGAGTCACTCGCACGGACCTTTAACTCCTGGAACCTCCCCAGGCCAAGTTTCACCTTCAGGAGTTAAAGGTTCGGATAAGCGACTCTATTGGTCACTCGTATGGACCTTAAACTCCTGGAGTGGGGAGACCAGTGGTTTTAAAAGTCTGTATTAGCGACTCTATTGGTCGCCAGCAGGGGGCTCGTCTGCCATCAACCAATGAAGAACACGTGCACGGCCAATAGAGTTGCTTGTACGGACCTTTAAAATCCTTTTTTCCCCCACGAAGACGATCACGAAGAGTTGGCTAGCGCCAGCGCAGGAGTCAAATGCTGAGGATTGCAGACAAACAGTGGTGCCAGGGTGTACTGGAGTCTGCATGGAAATAAAACAAAGGAGGATATTAGCAATACATAGAAACGATAAATGGTAAAAATGACACATTTACAAATATCCCTTTCAGAAAGTCATCGTATGTGTATATATGTATATCATATTTTGTTTCATATGAAAAAATCCAATTAAAATGATTGACCTGTTCCATTAGTGTAATTTTGCACAATTGCAGAATACATTTGAGAAAACATTTCTTGTAAAAATCACTTGAGGATAATTGGCGACATAGTCTCTTTAGTGCCACTTCCCTAAGGAGACCTCTTGTGGGTTCTTGAGGATATGGCCGAATAACGTCGAAAACTACAGTACGATTATTAACAGCCCGGGCGAACATTGGGGACCCGAATAGAATCAGCATGTGTTTAACATTGCAAGAAGAAAAGATTGAGAAAATCAAAAAGATGTGTTTTAAATAAATCTTAATTACTTAAATGCACTTACCGTTTTTATAATAAAGGGTTCAGTGGTAGCACATTACACTGGGCCAACGGTGTATTATTACTGGGGGCAGCATGCACAACCAGATGCCTGATTTCCTTAATTGCGCAGTGTGTAGTTTTTTGAAATACTATCTCTAGGTTGTGTTTCAGTAAAACTAAAGCCTCATTTTTGTAGGACACAAAATTATTTTGTGCCGTTAAGTTAACTCTTAGGCAGGCCAAAGAAGGGGGTTGTGCACGTGGGGAATGTCCAAGCAGTCCCCTTGGAATGTACTTTTGTCTAAGGTCACCAAAGAAACCAGTTTTATACTGTTCTTGAGTGGTGTTTCAGTAACACACTGTAACAATTCGACAAGAGATGGGTCCCGTTTGCAGAATGGTGCGATATCAGGACAAGTAGTAGCAGGAGGAATAGTGGGACAACAGTAGGAAAGTTCCAATAGCATAAACAGGTCACAGTCCAAGGTTGAGGCAGGCAGCAGTCAGGCAAAGTCCAAAAAGCAATCCAAAGTCAATCCAGGCGGCGATCAAAGAGTAGTCAGGAACAAAGCAGGAGTCAGGAAACCAGACAATCAGAATATAATACACTGAGACAGTGATAACGTTTGTACCGCACAAGGGCTCAGATTAGAGTGAGCAAGGGGTTTAAATTTGGTGCCAAACAGCTGCAGGCAATAATCAGCCAATCAGATAAAAAGCGGGGGGACCCACCCCTAGCGTGACGTACGCAGTTGATGGGATTGCCACACGTGCACACATGGCCGCCATGACAGTGTGCACGTGTGCGCACCTCCAGTGCACCGAGGACGGCAGCAGAACCCTTCCAGGACCCCCCGGCAGTAGAGACAGACGCCAGGACGGCCGAGGACGGCGAAGAAGGCGATCCCCGGCGGTGGGCAACCTCGAGGATGCACCCACCCGAGGGAGCGGGACGTGAGACGGCCGGGCGGCAGCAGCGGAGCCCCCTGGACAGACCCGCCGGCGAAAGGTAACACACATATACACTGCCAGCAAAGCCAGCTGACTATTCCACATCAGCTTCCATCAGAGCAACCCTGAGCTTAGGGTTAATGGAGGCTATGGGCTCCACAATATCATTATAGATCATTATATATTGAGCCAGACACTGGGGGTGGTACAGGATGACTCATATCATTATATACTGAGGCAGACACTGAAGGTGGTACAGGATGACTGCTCTCATTATATAGTGAGGCAGACACTGAGAGTTGTACAGGATGACTCCTATCATTATATGGTGATCCAGACACTGAGGGTTGTACACCATAACTCCTATCAGTATATAGTGAGCCAGACACTGAGGGTCGTACAGCATATCTCCCATCACCAGATGTTGATGGTGGTGTAGCACCCAGAGAGAGCTGGGCCAAGGGTATTTACTGCACCAACCTATCCTTGAACACTATGGGGCTTTCTGTCCAAAGGACCTTTGTCAAAAGCAGCAGTAAAATTAAATTCACATGACTGGACATTTTATCGCTGTGGGCTTCCTTCTTCATTATTGACAGGGAAACCTTTAGGCAGTTTCTAGAGACTCTTGCTTGCTGCTACCATGTCCCCTATTCATTACCGTCAGCAGCAACACAATGCTCTCCCTGTAGCGTTCTTGTGTGTCATTGGTGGAGGATCAGCTCTCCAAAGAGCAAACAGCACACATCACTAACACAAAGCATGCCTTTCTTTCACTGGTGCACGGTTGGCAGCCCAAAGAAGGAGTAAGAAGAGGTTGCCACTGTAGCCCTGCGGGTTATAGCAGGTTATGGTGGGGTGATTGGGTCAGAAGGCCAGCAGGAGTATAAATCCTTTCTACTCCATGCTGATGTTATGGATGAGCACTACATATGAGCTCTTAGAAAGATGCTGGACCACAGGCAGGCACACCGTGGACTATGGGTTTGCGTTGCATGGCACATATACTGCATCTGGTGGTATGTGTGGTAACAAAAAGGTTTAGGTGGGTATTCTTAGAATCCTTCCTTCCCTCTCACAGTTCAAGTACTTAAAGGAAGTGATGCATGAACACACTGCAAACAGGATGTCATGTCAAATGGCGGGTTTATAATATAATGCCACACAGGAAATGTCCTCAGTCAAAGCACTGTCAGTTTTTGCTTGGTCATCCCCTTTACTCACCTGTTGGAGAAAATGCATGACATCATGGAATACAATGAGGTCGTTAAAAATAAAAATAGAGGGGCATGCTTGTCTGTAGGGTGCGTGAGATGCACTAAAAAACATCACTCCCAGCAGCAGTGGCAGTAACATCACCCAGGTGTACATAAGTCTTGGGCCGGCCCTGCATTTATCACTTGTGTAATTTTGCAGAAATCCCGAAGACTTTGTAGAAAACATTTCTAAAACTGCTGGAAGATA
This sequence comes from Spea multiplicata, assembly GCA_009364415.1. Taxonomy (NCBI): domain Eukaryota; kingdom Metazoa; phylum Chordata; class Amphibia; order Anura; family Pelobatidae; genus Spea; species Spea multiplicata. The sequence goes on from VKOC01003014.1 coordinate 22,221, forward strand.
ATTAGGTGTCTGGCCTCCTGAGAATGACGTCTTGTGCTAGACAGACCTCTTGAGTATTCCTGAGGATACGGCAGTAGGTCAATGAAGACTATAAAAAGCAGATTACCTGGACAAACACATTTTTCAGAAAGAATATATGTCTCGCTGCAAGGAGGTCTAGAAAACATAATCGAGATGGTAAGATTTTTTTTAATCTAATTTATCTAGAATACAAGGCTTAACAATAGCATCGTCATGCTATGTACATTAAAGGGGAAAGCAAAAGGAAATTAATTTACATATTCATCAAATGTTACCTATGCATCTTTCGTATATAATTTAGCACATATAATTTAGATAAACATTAAGTTAACGTTAGCATATCTTATCACTGTTTTCTAACTTGGATTACTAAACTGCTTGGAGTGACTCCTGTTTTTAGAATTATCAACTTTAAGCATTCATAAGATTCTGAAGATAAAACAAGGTCAACGACCAAGTAAGATCTGGACACTTATAGGAAAGAAAATTGGCAGATTAGATTGGAATGATGTCTTCCAACAAATGTTCCTGTTTCTATGTTTCGGTTGTTCTCAAAATGAATGTAGCACGAAACTAATTTTTTTTTGTACTTTTAAGAAAATGTATAAGAAAAACTTTAAATCAATCATCCACTTAAGAATTATGGAGAAAATCTCCTCTTAGCTTACCCGCTCATATATGCCGTGTGCTCTCCTTTACTTCTCTGCAGAACGGTCCTACCACGTAGGAGTCAGGTACATCCTTAAACCACTATCATGTCCTTACTCTTGTGGAGTGCGAGCTTGTGTCCACCACGGCCCTACGGCACGCTGGCACTAGTCACTAGTCATTGTTTTTCTTCACTGAGGAGCCACTGACCTCGGGTCTTGAAAACCCCCCAAAAACTATTGGGTCCTTACTTAACAAAATGACAAAAAATAGTTGAACACGTTCCTAAAGTTTACCTTCCAAACTTGTCTATTTTTACCAATTTCATGTTTCAGAGATTAACCTTATTGTGCATTTATTTATATTTGAAAGTCCGAGCATCATAAGAATGAGACAATAATCAAGGATTTCTGGATTCTGGGATTTGAGAAGATCCACAATATTAAAGTCATACTCTATCTTGTGTTTCTAGTAAGTTATCTTTTAACGTTATTGGCTAATTTCACAATCATATTACTGGTCGTCACATGCCGCCACATGGATGCTCCAATGTACTTCTTCCTCGGCCACCTGTCTTTAAATGACTTACTTCTGTCTACGACCATTGAACCTGAAATGCTCCAGATCATATTGAGAGAAGGAAAGGCTATGTCCAAGCCCCGCTGCTTCACCCAATTATACTTTTTCTCCGTGCCCACTGCTAATGAGTGTTTACTCCTCACGGTGATGTCATACGACCGATATTTGGCCATCTGTAACCCATTGCGTTATTCCTCCATCATGGACGTTAAACTCTGTATTCTTCTTGCAACCTTTTCTTGGGAATGTGCAATACTTATAGCTTTACCACATATTATTATTTTACACGCGATGACATTTTGTGGGTCAAATATAATTAACCATTTTTATTGTGACCTCATTCCACTTCTCAAACTTTCTTGTTCAGACACGTCGGCCAATGAAGAAATAATTACTATAGGTTCTATCCCAATGGTATTTGTTCCATTTAGTTTTATCTCCATAACGTATTTTAACATCATTGTGGCCATCCTCCGGATCTCTACCTCATCTGGGAGAGAGAAAGCCTTCTCCACCTGTAGCTCTCACCTAACTTCAGTCTGTATGTATTATGGGACATTAGTGTTTAACTACGTGATTCCGTCTAAAGGACAATATATAGGACTGCAAAAAATGATTTCTGTGTGTTACACGGTTGTGATCCCATTGTTGAACCCTGTTATATACAGTCTAAGAAATGAAGAGATTACAAGGGCATTAACGAGATTTTACTTTCAACTAATTTCAAGTAATATTATTGTATCGTATATGTCTTAAGTTGCATATCACTACATATAGCCACGATATTAAATGTGTGTGTATGTATATGTTGAACTGATGTGTGATCTGCTGGGAAACGCCAAGGTCCAAAATATCCCTTACTGCAGTTTTTCTGAAGTAATACTGCTATTTTTTGGACATGAAAAAACTGCAATACTGCACTTTTACTGCAGTATTACTGCACATTTACTGCATTTGTACTTCACTGTACTGCAGTTGTACTGCAGTTATTTTTGTACGGAAGTAAAATGCAATAAAGCTACAGTACTTTGAAGTACAACTGTAGGTTTGCAATATAAAAAAAACTGCAGTACAGTGAAGTACAAATGCAGTAAAACTGCAGTAAATGTGCAGTAATACTGCAGTAAAAGTGCAGTATTGCAGTTTTTTCATGTCCAAAAAATAGCAGTATTACTTCAGAAAAACTGCAGTAATTTTTCGTAAGGGATATCTCCTCTCAACAACCAATCCTCTGACATAAGATATAAGTTTATGTATGTATTGCTTTGTGATATAAATGATATCATTAAAGACAGTATAGTTTTGCAATACTAACGCTATAGGAAGACTTGTATTTAGCCTGGAGGGTTTTAAGAGCCTTTTCCCTCTGTTCCCAGGAAAGTTTTCATGCATTTTACGAGTAAATAAATGTTTGGTGGCACTAGTTGGTGTGTGGAATATATTTATTTTTGCGTTGTTTGGGAACAAAACAGTCCTGCTGACTGAAAATAAGTTATTTTAATATATTCTACCGAACAGGCCTGTCTTTTATTATTAACAGGGTTCGTGGAAATTACTGGCTCCCTTGTGCTGGTCTCTGCCATGTATCTTAAGAGTAGCTACTGAATAATATTACATAAGGCAGTATTTTTAGCTTGAAAGGCCCATGGTCACTGTCTGGGTAACAAAAAATACAAATATGACTACAAAGGTGTGAAGGGAAACATTTTAGTTGCTCTTGGAAGATGTGTAGGTTTGTGCTTGCGTCAAGATGGTGGCTTGCAGAGGGCTTGTGTCGCTTCAGGAAAGCTACATGTGAGGAAAGAGATGAACAATTTACGCTGCGCTTCTTACAATACATATATATACAAGGGGTCTGAAACTGGAACTGAAAGACGAAGACAAACCGATCCATTACACAAGTAAAAACAATAGGTAAAAGCACACAAACGCTGAAACTCTCAATGGGAATCTCACCATCCCACAATAACAATAGTATAAACAAAGGTAATGGTGGTACGACCCACCATCAGTGAGTGGAGCGTAAAATAAGCACTCACCCTTGTAGGGTTAAAAGAATATTTACTGTTTACACCTGGAGCCAGGCTACCGGCTCCAGGTAAGACGAGAGCCCATTTTGGCCACCTTTTATCCATTGCAGATATCCACATTCCAGCTATAGATAGGTGTGTGATTCCTATATCACAATAGGCGACATAGATTGGAGTCAGTTGTATTAACTTCAAAGAATATTTTTAACCCTAAGTCCTTATTTTACGCTCCACTCACTGATGGTGGGTCGCACCACCATTACCTTTGTCTAAACCAATACATTAAGTGGGGAGAGTCCTGCTTGCAAGCTTACGATCAATTGTTGGCGCCATATAAATAAAAGAAATAATAATAATAATTACAATAATAATAAAAAGAGAGAGCGGACATTTTTGAGGTAAAAAATGAGGGGAGGCGTTATGGCTGTAGGAGGCCACAGAGGATCAGGAAGAAAGAAGTGCGCATTTTGAACGGTAACTAACATTTGGCCAAAAAGAAACAATGAACAAAAAATATATTTAAGACGAAACATTTAATGAATCATTTAAAGCGCTAAGAAAATACCGAAGTAAATTCCTACTATCACCTTCCACCAATAAAGTCTAAAAGACAAAACAAAGGACAAAGAAAGGATATAAAACTTGGGGTAGGGGGAGTTTATACCTAATCTCAGTAAGGGTTTCATTCAACCCAGAAAGCCCTACCTACCTATATTGAAGGCTATACTATCAAATAATAGTTCCCTAACAGGTTAATCAGCCTCTTGAACTATAGTAGTCAAATAAAAACCAGACGCGGGTTTCGCTGGCAAGACAAGGTCCTCAAAATACATATTTAGTGCATGTACAGGAAAACATGCATAAGACAAAATATTAAATATACCGGTACTTGCTTGTAGATCTGCCAAATGTTGAATACCTTTTGATGTGTTGCAAGATCTCTTAAGATGGCGGCTAGAAGAGGGCTTGTGGTGCTTCAGGAACGCTACAGGCGGGAAAGAGATGACCAATTTATGCAGCGCTTCTTACACAACATGTATTCAAGGAGTATGACAAGGAAAGACAAACCGATACATTAGGTGGAGGAAAAAAGAGTATATAAATACTTTAATGACTGCCAGCATCGGGTCAGGCCGCAGTCTTTGTCCAAGGACAGGTGATTGTTTAGGTCCTTGCATAGGGCTGGTAAATTCAGAAGCATCTGAAAACCAGAATATGGTAGAAGAACTGAATAAGAAGTAAGTTAAGTAACTAAAACAATGCAAGGGGAAGCTGAGAGCAATCACGATTTATAAAGGCTCTTATTAGTGGATGAGCCACAGGGGCGTTGTGGCCTGTGCACTGTATAGCGTCTCCTGCTCAAAATAAAGACCAGACACCATGCTGGATTTCTGAAAGGTTTTTATTAAACATAAACCATACCGTGATACACTCAAACAGTAAAAATCCCAAACAGGTTGCAAACAGGTAAGTATAAACTAAGGAGGAAACTTCATTACCCCTCAAACGTAAAACAACCTGACTGTATTCCAACCAAGCCATAAATCTCCCATACCTTCTGTGACGACCACTTCCGTGCCTAGCAACTTCTTGTTTTGCATTTTCTTGTTCTCCTTTATATTCTCTCTTCATGTTTTGTCCACATGGCCTCCCGGAGAGCTTCCGCCAAAATGGCGGAGCTTCTGGTGATGTCCTTTGACCATGCTTGGGCTGCTGGGTAGTCCCAATAATTCTCTAATGTGATAGAGATATTTGGAAAAGGGCAATGGCCAATATTTGAGTCTTGGAAATGGAGCAGTATGTAGGTAGTTGGATGCTATCTAGTATGCAATTTCAGAGAAAAGTAATACGAGTTATAAGAGGGGTAAAAAGGCCAAGAGAAGAAAGGGAGTAGACTGTCATCAGCACAAAGTGATACTTGAATCCAAAATGTATGAACTTAAGGAGAAGGTGTAGATACAGGGTTATCTTTTAACATAGGTGAAAAAGGGCAGCTGCCCAGGCTTACTTTGGGCCCTCTTCAAGTGCTTTGTGAAAGAAGGAATCACTACCAGTGGCTGCTTGAGCCAGGAATCACTAGACTTCGAGATCCACAAGATGGCTTACCCAGGGCCCCATTATTATGAAAGCCGGACTTATATAAGTAAGGGAGAGTAAAGGCCCCACTTCGTATTTTTAGGCACATCAACTTGCAAACAAGCCGGTAACCTGAGCTTTATTGTGTTTTAACCAAATGTTTATTTAGTCACTGTTTCCATTTTTACTTCTTAATTGACCTACACAATTTTACCTAGGATTCCTTTAGTAGGTTTGGTGCCACCACTGAAACAAATAAATCCTCCAGCTTCAGTCATATCCCACATTGATATGGGTATGTTTTGTTCCCTTAACTTCTGTCGCTCTCTAGTCTTCCCCTTTAGCATGAATGACTGGATAGTCTGACGGCAGAGACGAAGATGATAAAAATGGTACAAAACATGCCTTCCCTTTTGTAATGTCAACAGATACATTATAAGAACTTCCTATGAACGGAACAGATTTAGATTGTTGATCTGTTTTTTTGCAGAAATACAGAAGACATTTAGCTTAAAACAACTTTAGGTTGATTAGCCGTCTAGTCTCTCTGGAGTAACTTCTCATGCTTTAAGGAGACTTCTGAGAGTTCTTGAACATACGGTAGGATAACACTGAAAACTATAAAAAGCAGATTATTTCCAGCCGAGACAAACATTCTGATCAGAAAGTGTCTGCGTCATGTCATCATCATCATGGACATGGTAAGAGTTATGAAAAATATTGTTTGTTCAACAAGCTAACAATAAAGGGTTCCGTGGTAGCATATTACATTGTACATAGATGATTTTTCTTTTATAATTTTCAATGTTTATTAAAGGAAAAAAGAAACAAAAATGTGGGCGAAAAGTAAATACTTACTGAGATACTGAATCATTGTCTAGATGTCATCCTAAGATTTGCTTGCATGAGCCGGAGGTGTTCCTATCGAGACCAAAGAAGGTGGAATGCTCAGGATCATATAATTCCGAACCTGTGTTTTACATAATCAGATGAGGGTACCCATAGATAAAATGTAAAGGTTTAACGCTCTTGTATGTTCCATATATAATTTGGCACATTTGAAATCTATCTGACATGTTGTATATCACTTTAGTTGGAACATCTGATGAAAGTATCTTGATAAATACTTCTTACTTCGATATGAATAGCTTGGAGGAAAGAAGATAAAAGATGTGTAAACCACTCTTGGGTCTTTAACAAACATAAACCAAAAATGTTTTAGGTAAACAAATTTCTAAAGTTTTCCTTCCCAATTTTTTTATTTGCACAAATTTAGCATTTTGGATATTAATTTTATTGTGCATTTATTTACATGAAAATTTCAGCATCTCATGAATGAGACAGTAATCAAAGAATTCTGGATTCTGGGATTTGAGGATATCCAAAACACTAAGATCGTCCTCTTTGTCTTATTTCTCCTAAGTTATCTTTTAACGTTATTGGCTAATTTCACAATCATATTACTGGTCGTCACATGCCGCCACATGGATGCTCCAATGTACTTCTTCCTCAGCCACCTGTCATTCAATGACATCCTTCTTTCTTCAACCATTGAACCTGAAATGCTCCAGATTATATTGAGAGAAGGAACTGCTATTTCTCTGTCTGGATGCTTTATTCAGTTTTTTTTGTTTTCTTTATCTGGAGCTAATGAGTGTTTACTCCTCACGGTGATGTCCTATGATAGATATTTGGCCATCTGTAACCCATTGCATTATTCCTCCATCATGGACCATAAACTTTGTAATCTTCTCACAACTTTAATTTGGGCATGTGGGATACTTGTTGCCTTGCCACATGTTATTCTGTTGTACAAGTTGACATTTTGTGGATCCACTACAATTAACCATTTCTTTTGTGACCTGATTCCACTCCTCAGGCTTTCGTGTTCAGCCACATCAGCTATTGAAATGGTAAGTGTTGTCAGCGCTATCCCAATGGCATTTCTACCATTCATTTTTATCTCTTTAACTTATATAAACATTATCATCGCTATCCTCCGGATCTCTACCTCAGCTGGAAGGCAAAAAGCCTTCTCCACTTGCAGCTCCCACCTGACTGTGGTCTGTGTTTTCTATGGGTCTATTGTGTTTAATTATGTAGTTCCTTCTAAAGGACAATTCGTAGGTTTACAGAAAATAGTTTCTGTCTGCTACACGATCGTGACCCCACTATTGAACCCTCTAATATACAGTTTAAGAAATGAAGACATTAAAACGGGAATAACCAATTTCATCTTTCAAAAAATAATGTACTTAAAAAAATAAGTATGATGGACTTCTATGATGTCAGACAAAACGATTTCTCTCTAAAATATATAAAAGCACCTGTCTGAGGCATAAATATTGGGGATTCCATCACACTATATGGTCATATATTGCTGAGCCTGCCACTACGTCAATACAATACTGTATATTGTGTGATCTTCTAAAATTGACAGGCCTGTCTCTCTACACCTACTTGTATCCGGAATATACTTTACTGCATTCAACGTAGTCTGGTGGTCATCACATTTTTTCAGCATCCTTTCCATAACCGTTGTGGTTAGTGGCTTGTGTTGTTTCATGGATCATACAAACCATATCCGTAATTCTCAACAATTGCTAATGTCATTGCGAAATCTTATTATTTGGAAGACTAGAAAGTAGTGTTTAGAATGAATGGTATCTTTATCATTAATGGTCATGTTTAGTTGGCAGGCATATCCTGGCCCATGGTCACTGGAAGACTAACACAAATGTAAATGTGACTACAAAGCTTCTCAGGGCTGGAATGGCAATGAAGAGGCAGCTCTGGCACTTTAAGGCCGGTGGCCTCCTAATAATGTAGGTGCGACTGACAGCTCAATATGTGTAGCTTCAAGTAGGAGACATTATTATGTTTAAGACTATGAACAAGATGACATACCAGACATTAGTGTTGTACACATAATGAATGACAGCACAGAAAGGATATGGAGCTGAATTAAAGAGCTGAGAAGAAGAGACAAGCTGGCTAGACAAATGGCAAGATGGCCAAGGAAGAAGCAACAGCAAGAATGCACCAAGAACCATTATGTCTTATGGCTCCAGAATGGAACACTTGCAGGCAACACCTTCTTCTGTCTTTTGAAACCATACTTTCCACGCATTATTATAGTGTTATTTACCTGCTTGGTCAGAGTGACTCCTGTGTTTGTTTGCTCCTGCTCCTGACTGTTCTTGGTGACCCTTTGTGCCAAAGTTGTTCAGGATCTCCTTCTAGTCCTATTTTGCCGTTATTACCTCTGACTTCATCCAGATTCCACTCTGCAGTTTCCACAACTTCAGATATCACCTCCAGCAACATAGTAATATGAACTTGGATTCTCCTTGCAGTTCCCTTTGTGGTTAACTGTTGTTGCTCTAGTACTATCCCTCTTAAGCGCTCATATGAACTGTCACTGATCCAGTACTTCTCACCCTGTGTGTCCATATTAACTCTTACTGCTCACATTTATGTTGCTGTATATTTAACAATTTATCCTTTAAAGTGGCAGTTTGCTACTCAAAATAGCCTCACTAAATATGAATGCATATTAAAGTGTAACGCGAGGAGGACCCTCAGAGCAGGACCTGGTCAGCAGAGTAGTAGTGGACAGGAGGATCAGGCCTTACGGTGGTAGATTACCCTCTGCTTTTCTTGGGAGTCGAGATGAGACAGAGAAAACAGACAAGAGGGGAGAAAACAACAGAGAGACCTCGGGAGATCTAGAGCGACAGCCAGCTAAGGCACAGGTGGGTGGTGAAATGCAGGTAGCAGCCCACTCGGAGGGTACTGGACTTATGCTGACGCAGACACCGGGTGATTGAGAAACAAAAGAGTCTCTTGAAAGGCAGCAGGGTTCGATAGGAGAGTTCCCTGGTGCATTCCTTGGAACATTGGAACATGACAACTCTGTGGAGTATATACGGTGGCATACAAACCTGGCTGAAGTCTGGAAGGGGTATGTACAGACACGGTCCTAAACAGGTGGAAAACGGGGAGCAGTACTGGACAAGGTTAAGGACTGGGGACAATGAGACTTGGTCAAAACAAGCCGACGTCAACCATTGGAGACAATCAGACGTGGTCAACCCGAGGTCAAGATGAGTCAACTCACAAATAGAGCCAAAGATGTAGGAAGCATCACAGACATTGAGGTCCACAGAGCGTTTAAATAAGGTATCAATCCAAAAAAATGGCTGTACGGAAGTGGAAACTGCCGTGCTTCTGTACAGCAGTAGAATCGATGTGGCTGGTGTGCTTGCATGTCAGAGTCCCGGCCATCCATTTTGAAGAGACGCCGTGTCTAGGATGGCTTCGTGGAACAGGAGAAACTACCTGTCAATGGAACAAAATTCAGTGGGCTTTTTTTTTTTTTTAACTTGCACTCTCCCCACCTTCTCCGACAACTGCTTGCCTGCCTCCGCATTCTCTGTCTACGCTTACCCCATTTCCACTTTTCACTTCTCAGTCTACATTCTTCCCTTCTCTTCATCGCTCTTCAGAGTACCCTTGCATAAGTACTCTGAGTACTGAGTAAGTGATTGTCGGAGTAGGTAGGTAAGAAGAGAGTGAGAGGGAGGGAGGAAAAAATAACTTTAAATGAAAATTCAGAGCTTTTTCCGTAAGTTTTATTTGTTTTGTTGGGGGCACCTTCCTCGTTTTCAGACATTTGTGTGAATTAATGAATTAACCAAAATTTGTTGAAATTAAAGTTTGTAAAAATCAGATTGTTAAGTATTTTTCCCCCAAATAGAACTAGTTCCAACAGAATACTGCCTTCACTGATCAATATCTTCTGTTAATGTGGCCACAAATTCAAGGAAACCACTGCCATTCATGAAATATCAAGACAGAAAGAGCAAATAACAAAGAAGTACTAGATAGTAGCAAACATTTTTTTAAAAATCGTGAAATATAGTAAATATTATATCATAGTATCATGTGATAAAATGCATAATAATATAATAAATAAATAAAAAATATGATGTCTTTCCTGTCCTTGCACAGCTCCTTTTGTCAAACTATGTGAAAGAAGGAAATTATTAGATTTTTTAGAACACTCATGGAATGTTAAAAATATTATATTACTATATATATAATATTTATATCATATGATGAAATACTAACCACACTGCCTATGGAAACAACTCATACGTATAGATGATATTAAATCTTTTTGAATAGTAAAATGGTCACAAGACACTACAGTTGTGTACAATAACATTTTTATATAAAATATATAATTATCTAACAAATGTTGTTTATACATTTTAACTATTATCTATCTATTGAAGAACCCTGCTCTATGTTATCTTATGTGGTCTTTAAGTTTGTAAATATATTTTGTATTTATCCCTCGAACAATCTGTAAAATGTTAGCCGCTACTTCATAATAAAATTCTGATTCTTCATTGTGAGTCTGTGGTGGCAAAAATATTCTTAGGGGAGAAAGACCTGAAAAAAAAAAATACAACATGTACCTCATTAAAAATGAAAATTAATTCACAGCAGAATGGGTCTCAGTTGTTGTTACCCATTGAGACCAATGCTAATAATTACAACACTGTATCAACACCCTATTGTCCCGATGGGATATCAGATAAAAAAATCCAGTGTTAAGATGTCATAGATTTATTTCGCTAAGAAGGCTTCACTGTCAGCCTCACTGACTGAGCTCCATAACCAGCGAAATGCCCGACACAAGCAAATAGAAGCTCAAGTGAAAAGTATACAAAAGGTAAACTTTCTTCAAATTAATAGAGTTTCCGGTAGTCTTTTAACATAGAATACATAAAGATTGTGGAAGCAGCAATGTATGATCCTGGAATCATTCACTAATCAGAACTTGGATAGTCACTGGTCTAAAATCTATGGAGAAATTTTTTAAAAAAATATAAAATGAAAACATATTTAGAACCCTTTGCATTGATACGCGTGCGCTTGTAATGTGCACCATTAAAACAAAAAAAAACTTTTGATTATGTTTTTCACTAAATGTTACAATATCTGTGGATATTAGAATATATATATATATATTAGAAAAAAAGGAGAATGTGAGAAAACATGGTGACAGAGGAAATGGAGCAAGGAAAAAAGGACCGTGAGCTTCAATACTAGCCAGATAGAGTTATTGTTATTGTTTTATTGATTTTTCAGTTGACTTGTCCCAAGATCATATCAGTAGTATGGAGGTAGATTAATGCTGTTTTCTGCTATTTTTTTTTTTTTATTATCATCTTTAGGATTGAATTTCATATAATGTTACACATACCTGATTAAAACAAACTAACCCTACTTTACAGAGAATCCAGTTCTTTTCCACACCCTTCAAGACTACACTGAAATAGGTAAAACTACATAGGGGTATTTTGTTCTCTGTTAATGATCTCCTGCTCGCCTTCTTTGAGTCTGCATCTACTTGGCTGATAAATTGAACCTGTGCTGCAGTTTGGTGTTTCTTCTGCAGAATTTGAATAATTAATAATGTTTGGGGAAAATGAGACTTTGGTTACTGTTTTCTACTTTGAAGGACTAACAGACAACCGAAGGCTGGAGATTGCCCTCTTTGTTATCTTCTTGGTAGTCTACACCTTCACCGTGTTAGGGAACGGAGGGCTTATTTTCCTTATAGTTAATGAACCTGTTCTGCACACTCCCATGTACTTCTTCTTGAAACATCTTTCATTCATAGACATTTGTTACTCGTCTGTCATTATTCCGAGAACCATGTCTGATTTTCTCTCCACTGAAAAAGCCATCTCCCTTGTGGCTTGTGCCTTCCAAATGTATTTCTTTGCTGCCTTTGCTAACGTTGAGTGCCTCTTACTGGCTATAATGGCATATGACCGTTATGCGGCCATATGTAAACCACTACTTTATTACATCATAATGAGAAGAGAGGTGTGTATTTTAATGACTGCTATGTGCTATGCCTGTGGTTTCTTCAGTTCTATGATCCATGCAGGAAACACCTTCACTCAGATCTACTGTAAATCAAATCGCATATCCCATTACCTTTGTGAACCACCCCCTGTCCTAAAGCTGTCTTGTTCTAATACATCGCATACAGAACTTGTGATTTTTGCCATTGTTGGAATAAATTCTTCTGCTTCAGTGATACTTGTCGTCATATCCTACATGTGCATTTTCTTCAATATACTGGATATCAAATCTGCTCAAGGACGTCGAAAAGCTTTCGGAACATGCTCTTCTCACCTGTTTTCCATTGGGATTTTATTTGGGACCCTGCTCTACATGTACATGCGCCCAAACTCAAGTTACTTAAGATATCAGGACAAGGTGGTGTCTGTCTTTTACACCGTCATAATACCAATGCTTAATCCAATCATATATAGTATGAGGAATAAGGATGTACTGTTAGCCTTTTTCAAAGTTGGTAAATTGACATGTCGTAAAAACTATAGTTAAATCTACAGCCTTCCACCTACAGTTGTGTGAAAAAGAAAGTACACCCTCTTAGAATTATATGGTTTTACAAACCAGGACATCATCTGTTCCTTAGCAGGTCTAAAAATTAGGTAAATACAACCTTAGATGATCAAGAACACAACATATTACACTGTGTCATAATTTAATCAACAAAAATAAAGCCAAAATGAAGAAGCCATGTGTGAAAAAAAAATCAAAGGCAGTGCTCTTTCTTTTTCACACTACTGTAATATGCGTCCAAAACAGTGAAATAGTCTGCGTAAATTATCATTGTATATTCACAATGTTAGGTATCCATGGAAATGTTAGAATCTGACCCCATAAAATTCTGATAATCCACGGCCTTCTAGCTCTCAAAATAGTGATAGCCCGACACTGGGAAGATCCACTCACACCCCCATTATCTGAAGTCTGGAGGACACTGTGTTGGCTAATTAAGTTAATGTAAAATGTGTCACACCCTGTTGAGCCCATTTAAACATGAAATACATTTTATCTAGAACGTTTTCTTATACATTTTATTTTCAAACTAAATTCTGCTGAACTAACACCATATGGATCATATCACAAAGGCTGGTATAGGTGCATTCAGAAGTACAGATCAGTAAATATTATACATTTCTGAATATGGGCTGAGTACTAGTTCTGGGGGCTAATTAATTTAAGAAAAACGGATGGGGGCTTTATTGAGGTCAAAACAGTATTTTTTATGTAAAATTACTATAGCCATGTTATGACACATAGTGGAATTGCAATAAATTAAATAAATGTCTGCCTTCCCAGAGTGCTGTAAGCATTGTGCAGCATGTGTGGTATTGTGCCACCTGCTGTCCAGAAAGAGGAAGTGCCATTACAAAAATATGTAATCTTTTGACCATTGATGTGGAGAGGGGGTAGATAGTGAGGGGGTAGATAGTGAGGGGGTAGAAGAGGGGAAGAGATTGTGAGAAAAGGGGGTGGTAAGAATCTTAAATTGTGTGAATGGGTGAAAGAATTAATTAATATGTGGATGAATTGTGTGAATGAGTGAGAGAATTAATGAATTATTGTGTGGATAATTTGTGTGAATTAATTAGAGAACAAATTAATGTGCGGATGAATTGTGAGAATGCATTAATGAATATGTGTAAATGATTTGTGTGAATGAGTGTGAGAATTAATAATTGTGTGAATGAATTGTGTAAATGAGTGAATGAGTGAGTGACTGTATAAGTGTTTTGAGTGTATCATAGATGTATAAGTGATTTGGGGAAAGGCAAAGATGGCACAAGCAGGGTATTTTAGCTTTGGAGACCAAGGTGGCACAGGCAGGGTGTTCATGGGACAAGGATGGCACAGGCAGGATGTTAATGGGACAAAGATGGCACTGGGCGGGCTGTTTGGGGACAAAGGTGTCTTACGCTGAGCTGTTTGGGGACAAAGATGTCTTACGCAGGGCTGTTTGGGGACAAAGATGTCTTAGGCTGGGCTGTTTGGGAACAAAAATGGCTCAGGCTGGGCTATAATTTGTGTGTGTAATCTGGGTGCTGGTCAAGTTCTTTGTGGACACTAGTGCTAGCCTTTGGGGTGTGCAACCTGTGATCTATGCCTGTAATTTAGGGTTTTTTTTTAATCTGTACATTTATTGCTGATTTTATATGTGATTTCCAGTTGATCTATACCTGCAAAGCTGAATTTGTGTATTATTCTGTTGATTTATATCTGCTATGCTATGTTTCCATACATTATTTATGTATAACTGCAAATACAGGGTTTGTATATCTTATGTAGTTGATCTATACCTGCAGCCCTGTTTCCGTGTGTTGTTTATTTGATCTATATCTTCAGTGCTGAGTTTGCATGTGATCCCCAGTTGATCTATACCTGAAAAGCTGTGTTTGTGTGCTATTCTGTTGGACTATATCTGCAATGCTATACATGCAAGTGTAATGTTGATTATTTGATCTATACCTGAACTACAGGGAGGAAGGAAAAGAGAGGTGTGGCTTAATGAATGAGGGGAGTGGGAGCGGAGGGAGTGATTGCATGCTAGGGTGCGTGGAGGGGGTGCACAGGAAATAATTGCCTAGGGTCCATTTTTTTTAATATTTAAAGGAAAAAATGTTTTTGTTACTGTTAGCTATTTTTTCCCCGATATTTAATGTATTGAAGGTACATTATTGTTACCAGTGTTTCCAGTTATATTTTATTGTACTTGTTTGCACATAAATAATCTCTAATTAAAACTAGGTTATTTGTTACAAGATTATTTCCCTTTCTTTTTTGTCGAGGGGGGGCGCCAGAGAAGTAGTCTGCACAGGGTGCCTGAACCCCTAAGGCCGGCCCTGATGGTGGCGCCGCAACAATGTCAGCAAAGGGCTGCCGAAGTGTTGAAAATGTGCGTTTCAGAATCATTAGAATTCACCAGTGCCGCTCCTCCTCTAACACTTCTTTCACCTAGCAAATATGTTGATGAGAAAAACAATGATAGGCATTAAATTAATGCTAAATCTTATATTTGTTATGGAAGGGATGGGGATGGCAATGGGACTAAAAGTAGCAAATACCTTAGAAGCATGGCAAAAAGGCCAAGCAGTTGTATGGTATATCATCCTCATTAGCTGGTTGCTGTGTCCCTGAACAAATCTAATCTTTAGGAAGAGGATGTCCCATGGCTGCTTCCAAATCTGACAGTACCAGGATTTAGTCTTTCAGGTCATCTGAGGTACGTTCTCTGTGCACGACTGGAGCTCTACTGCTTCCCAGTGGTCTTCGGGTTCTGAAACATCGGTTTTAGCTGTGAGAAAAACCACCCAGAACCGAAATATTGTACAAAATTGTCCACATTTATACAGTTTGAGTAAATGTTATGAACAAAACAAATACGATTAGCATGTAAATGAGAATTAGAAGAATTGTGGGAGCTGGACAAGAGAACAAATATACACACAATAATAACCATTAGTGCCTACTGCTTACAGATCATGTTCCTCTAAACCCTCATCAAAGCTGCCTTGGAGTCCCTATCACTTGTATGCATTCTTATTGTCATGTGAAATGGTGACAGGACATAGTGAAACAGCACATAGACACCATATCCAGCCACCATTTTACGAGGATGCGTAAAAGATGTAAGAAAGCCAAGGAAGACTGAAGCAGAATGTTCTAGAACTGTTTTATTTTTTGTAGGGTAGACGTGTGAAGCCATAACATTTTTGAAGAATGTTATCTTTCATTGCACAAAGTATAAAGATTGAGCATTGTGTTTGTAAACCTACTTCAGGAAAGAAAGATAATATTCAACTGTACTTCAATGCATGAGGATGAATGAATATCTGAATGAGGGAATATTTGTGAATGAGTGAATGAATATGTGTGTTATAGCATGGATGTGTAAGTGGGGAGAAGCATGGCACAGGGAGGCTGTTTGAGGCCAAGATGCCACAGGGAGGCTGTTTGAGGGAAACACGGCAAGTCCTATGCTTTCAGTGTGGGTGCTAGGCAGGTCCTGAGGATGCAATCTGGGCTGACATGATACTTAAGGGGGGGCTGGATGGGTGACATAAATACACATGGTGGGGCTGGCTAGGGGCAATAGGCAAGGGGAGGCTGGCTGGAGGCATCACATACATCAATACTAAAGGGGGGGCTGGGTGGTGGGATAAATACACAATGTGGAGCTGGCTGGGGTCAATACACAAGGGTGTGGGGGACAATGGGGCATTAATTCACAAGGGGGGCTGGTAGGTGGTATCACATCAATACTTAAGTGGAGCTGGGTGGTGGGATAAATATACAACGTGGAGCTATTGTTTAAGTTGATAATTCTGTATGGCCCGCGAATGATGTTATAAATATCCAAATGGCCTTGGTAGAAAAAAGGTTCCCCACCCCTGAACAACAGAGGTCACTGTGTTCCTGAATTTTGCGACTGGTAGAGAAACACCAAACAGGGTTTTATCACCGTGGTCTTACTGAAGAAGGACTGAGGAGTGTTGGGTGGTGAGTTAGAAAAGACTGATGATGATGAAGTGAACAAATCAGAATATATCCTGTACAATATGATTCTACTGACACTTGTTGAAGTAAAATTAGTGTAGTGTAGTTATATGTACTTGTAATACACATGTATAATTTGCATCACAGCTCCCCACCCATTATTATCCAGGTAAAAGCAAAAAAAAGCTATGTCAGCTTCAAACGCTCAGACTACACCTCCTCATCATCATCATCCAACTTGCCCAAAGCAAATCTTGTAACACGTGAAAAAGAAGTTTCTGAAGAATCCAGCAAACGTGCCTGCCGTGGTGGTGAACACCCTCACGTTGTCGTCGCCGTCATCATCATCATCACCACTTTCATTGTTATCATTGCCAATACCTCCACCAACACCACTAGTGCCTGCTTCTTTTACGACAACAAGCTGCAGCCCAAAATGTTGGCCATTGATACCCTTTTTGTGTGTAGCCAAAACACAGACGATATCACTGTCACTGTCCTTTGGCTACCCTTTATCCTCGTGTGGACAGAATGGTGGGCTTTTAATTTGTTTAAAGGCTGATAGGACTAAGCTTACGTTTACAATGTCCACGTCTAGTGCAGCCTCGCACATCCAACAATAGAATCCATCCAACTATTCAGTCATCATCCAGCTGTTGAAATTCTTTCAGTTCTTGCAATTTCCAACCAGGCTTGGTTCTAACTTCTTATTCCTCGATTCTTTCTTTTATGGGACTCATAGGGAGGATGGGAGAGGCTATTTCAGACTGTTCTGGTGCCTACATGAAGTATCGCTTACATTAGACGTCTTCAAATGACCTATTGTGTGGGGTTTTTTTGTTATTTTTTTCTCAAAACAATCAGCATATATAAAAAAGAAACTCCAAAAAACTCCAAAATGGCAACCAGAAAAAATACATAAATATACAGATAAGTAGACATTCTTGCAGAGATAGTAATTTAAATCCGTCTGTGGACCTTCTGGTTTGACGTTCAGAAATAATAGTACACAATTTGGTAAATTAATTATTTTTAAAGATTATAACAGAAACTAATGAACGATAAATCACGCCATTGTTGGCTGTTTTTTTGGTGTATTTGGTCCAGTTAATTCTTTGTGTAATCTAGAGATTTGCAAAAATAAAACATTCAAGACAAGAGAAACACAAAAGTACATTATAGAATCATTTCTTATAAGAAAAGAGGGAGGTGGCTTCAGTGGGATCAGAGAGGACTGAAGTTAAATTAGAGGAAGAAGATTTGTGTAATCCTCTTTCCTGGAAAACGTATATAATTACAGGACAGGAGCTTAATAAAGCTCTGTGCCTTGGGCAGCTTGGAATGTTTTTTTCTACAGTGGCAGAAACTAGACTTTGGATTCGTACGAATTGCAAATTTAACACAATTTGACGATTTCATTAATTCATACGGATCTCCGAAAACGAGATCAGACCCCCCCCCCCACGTGCTCTTTCACTCCCACTTGCAGCCTAGCTTGCATCTTATTGTTCTTTTCTTTTCTCTCTTCTTACTTTGTCCACATCTCTGCGGACGTGACCTCCCAGCAAACCTCCGCCAAAAGCTTCTGGTTACGTCCTCTCCACCCGTTTGGCAGAAGTTCACCAGGTGGTTATGTCTGCGGAGATGGCACGAAGAAAGGAGAGCGAGAAGACAGGAGAATAATAAGATGCGAGACAAGGAAGCGGAGCTGTGAGATGCAGAAATGGTTGTAAGGGAAGGTAGAGAGACATTCAGGGAGTGAGAGAATGAACGAAAATGAGAGTGTGAATGAGAGTCTGAGAGAGTGAATGAGAGTAAATGTGGCTGTCAGATAAATTTTGTTTCCCGAATTTCAAATGCTCTCAATTTTTTGTCTGAAACTAGGAAACTTAATAATTTTTGGCCAATAAGCACATATTTAGCAGAAACTGAATGAGGAAGAGAGACGGAGAAAGAGGCGTTTGCGATAAGTAGAATGTTTGGGAAACTAAAAGTTATTCCTTGATACCGTATGGCCCGGAAGAATGGCAAACAAGTCAAGGGAGTGTCCCAGCATTGGGTAAACTTAGAATCTTGGGTGCTGTTATCAGGAGTTGAAGAGATAAGTGTTGGTTACCACTGCCTTGGATAATGCCATGGGTAGAGGGCATTCTGGATCAATATGTTATTTCAGAACTGCCTTTGTACTTTCTGCTCAATGTACCCTCAGCGTACTTGGTAATTACTGTTTCTCATATATTGCGTTATACTCTGTTACCACATGTTGTGATAACATAGAAGCCGCATTGTACAGTTTTACTAAAGCTTACAGTGTACTGTTAAAAGGCTTGAACTTTGTGCGCTCGGGGGAAGGGAGCTGCTGCGTGACTCATTCACTAAAGGAAGGGCGCACCCAACTGTGCAGTATTTGGCAATCACGGGGCTTTGTTTAAACACGTAAAACAAGACGCAACCCTAATCGTGAGGACAACTCAGCATCAGGCTACCTGCGTAACGTGATCAACTGGGTTCATCCACATACATTAATCCATTGTATTGCTCCTACCACATCGCCACAGCATGTGTATGCGCTAAATAATGAGCTGCAGGTAACCCTGCACCTCAATGATTTAAAGGGACTCTTCAGCAGAAAGCACCACAGGCACTAGACTGTCCCTTTAACGATATTATCAAGGACCATCGCATCCCTTCTTCACCCCAGTAGTCTCGGATTATTTTTTGTATGCAGATGGCTGCATAGGCAGGAGGATTGATCCTATACATCGGAGCTTCCCCGGTGGTAGTTATGAGAGTTCTCCCGCTCTGTATCCATAGAGGTGGCAGAACCTAGCTGAGCCAGGCTGGAGTTGGCAGATGTCCCATGTCTGCAGTTAATTGCAAGAGGGCAGGGTATAGGACACAAAGCAGGAGTCAAGCCAAGTGTTACTCAGCTCTAACTCGACGCTCAAATGCTGCCCTGGCCGCCCGGCCATCAGCTGTGATACGCGCAGCCTCTACAGGTAGAGAACATAGCTTGATGCCCAGACATAGGTGACTATGTGATCCAGCGGGCAGGCTGTACCTTGCTCGTTGGCAGTTTTTACCATGTGTTACCATTGCTGTTACTCACAGACGCTAGGAATGACTGCTTATACATTAATGCCATCAATCGTATTACTTACATTCCATATAGGTTGCACATTTTGTTTTTTAGCGCCATTATTTTGTAGACATTTACAAGGACAAATGCTATTTTGCCTTAAGAAAGCAGAGATCTAAAGACAAAAAAAAATAGCAAAATTTGGCAACCCCAACCCCCAAAAAGGCTGACTGAACCCAGACAGGAAAGACGATTTAATGGGGGAAGAATAATCATGCAGCACCAGCGAACAGGAAATGACACTGGCTGCTCACAAGATATACTCATAAAATGTCCCCCCCCCCAATATACATTTCACTTTAGTACCATTACATATGATTACAAAATGAATAACTACACAATTGTGTTTGCAGATTAAAATAAGCAAACTATTTGTAATATTGGCCACTGGCCCTCTAGTTACGGTATATACTGTGATTTATCTCCAATAATAAATCAAAAAGACTCTTAAAAAGCATTTCAACAATCCCAGTATGGCTTTTATTTCTTAAACTCAACAGTCTCTTTTTTACAAGATCATTTCCATAGTAACCTGTATTTCCCCAGTACCTGCAAGAAAATTATCTAGCGGTCTCAAAGCGAGCCCCCCCGTGTTCCAATCAGTCCACATAACATAATATCCAACCGATAAACATCATAAATGTTACTGGTATTTATGTGATTTTGGGAGTGAAATCATTTTTTTTCCCCTGAGATTTGGTTTTCTTTCCTATCTTCAAAATAACTACAGTATGGATGCAACCCCCTTCCCTGAAGATTATGATTGTCGTAAATCAGTTTCATTGTTTTAGGTTTACATAAACCGTGTAACTGGATCACAGGTCATTATGCGGGTTAAGTATTATTCATAAAAAGAAAATAATAAATTCCCAAGAATTTTTTAGATAATTGCCACAATGTAGCGACTTTTCTTCCCATAAAAGGGTTTCAATTGGAAACTGATTTTCACGAAGCATCATTTTGTGGTTAAAAGCCATATTTCTATGGTTTCATCTCATAAATATATGCTTTCTTGTCTGAGATGTGTCAGATACTCTATAGGTTTAGAAAGAAAGAAGTACCTAAGTCCCCCCCAGTTGTTGAGGATAACGGTATTGAAAAGCCCTTTATGACTTGACTCTAAAGGCTTGTCTTTACATCGATGACGGTCTTTGCCTTTATATGTAATAAACAAGGTTTGGCACAGATGATAAATCTATTATCCTTTAATATCATGAAATGCCCCTTTTAAATGATAAGTACGTGAACGTGTGATTTTTTTTTAATTATTATTAATAATTCTCAAAATATTCTGTAATGTTAATTCTGTTGGTAATTCTTCTGTTCCATCCATTATGCCCTCGCACCCACTTGTCAAAGACCAGCCAGCAATAATCTTCTGGAAATTCCAATCATCCCAAGACTTAACACATTTTCCAGTCCTGTTTGTCCAGAACCTTCCAAGCATGACGCATGCAATCACAATCCCTTCCTCTCTAGGTTTTCCAGGATGGACTGTAGTTTTCTCACGGCTTCTTTCCGCGCCTGGCGAACATTTTCCTGTCCGCCGGTTTCCACCGAATCCAGTTCCAATAATTGCTTTGTTAGAAGTTCTTCTAAGCAGCGATAGCTCATGTCACTCTTCTTTCCTACAAACTCATCCACCTCCTGCTCCAGATCCACCATCTTCTCCAACACCTGGTTGATCTTTAGGATCCCCGGATGGACATCTACTGAATCCGCTGCGGGAAGGTTGGGTTCACTGGTCTTCGCGCTCGATGGTTGGGTTGTAGGGTCATTCCGGTTGTACATTTGGGGAGAAGCACTGTAATGGGGGTTGGGTGGATTTGGCTTGGGTTCACTAGCTGGTGCTGCTTGGGGCTGATCAGGGTAACCTTGGTATGGCCTTTGTTGGTTATAGCTGGATGTTTGGGAAGCATCCTAAAAAAAACCATCAAAAGAACACTGGAGTTAGCCATGCAAATAATTCAGTATGAAGGAGAAAAAGAAGCATAAGGAAGTATCACTGTTGAAAGCCATCTCCCTTACTTTATTTTCTTAACTAAATTGTTAATGAAACAAAGTGCTTATGCGCAATGTCCCATATAATTATCAAGTGAGTGCCTACTGAGCCAAAAGGAAACCAACGCACAAGAGATTGGTTGAAATCTGGCCGTTACTCTTGGTCTATGAGAATCTGAGTTAAGGAAGAATGTCCCGATTAACCCATTTATCCCTGGCCCTTGTTGGTCACTTACCTTTGTATCATAGGCAGCGGATTGCACGTCTGCTCCTTGCCAAGAGGTTCTGCCTCCACCTGCATAATGACTTCCAGCTTGGTTTGGGGGTACAGGGGGTGCTGGCGACCACTGATAAGGGTTGGGGGGACCATAAACCCCCCAACCTTCCCCCTGGGGGCTCTGCTGAGGCATCGTCTGCTGGAAGAAGCCAGAAGGGGTTGAAAGGGATAGCCATAAAGGTACGATGACTTTACGGATTCTTAACCTAAATTATCCAATATTGTTTTGTTTTAAAGCTACAAATTATCACAGTTTAATAAAAACAAAACTCTTAAATAGATTTAAGATGACAATGTATCACTTTGCGCATGTTTCTGATTTTTAACTAAAGGTTATTACCTTTATTGGCCAACTGAATTGCATTTATTAGATTGTAAGCTTTCCAGACTACTTGGATTTGGATATTTAAAAAAAGTGGTCATACAATTATATAATAATTATAATACAAGATCCTCCTATATTGAGGGATCCATGGACGGGGCATATGAAGCCCATCATCTTTTTTTAATCACAGTCTCTTAATGAAGGGAAAAATTTGACTGCATTTGGGGTCAGAAAGGATTTTTTTTTACCACTTTTGGGGGAAAAAAATGGATAAAATTCTTTTTTTTTGGCTTCTGGACAAACAGAAATTGGTACTTGGAAGAGTTGAACTTGATGTATACCCGTCCCAACCCTTAGTGAAATACATGGTCTTGAAGCCCAGCTAATCAAGTTTTTGTTTTGGCCTTTACCACCTCAGCTGGGAGGCTGTTCCAGTTGCAAAAACACTTTATATGCCAATATATCAAATGTATCATAATGTGGCTAAAGTGAAGCTATTTAGAGATTTAACAAGGTTAACTATGCAGGGAACTTCTGCTACCCATTTCAAACATTAACAAGACATAGCAGACTCACGTGCTGAGCGGGGTATTGCGGATATCCCTGAGCCTGCGGAGATACGTTGTGATAAGCGTGCGGAGACATCCCCCATTGAGGGGGAGCTTGCGAGTTCCCACTCGACTGCTTGTAGGGGTCCACTGGGTAATGAGGCTGTCCAGGCGGAGGGTAGTAGTGGTTTTGCGGGTGGAGGTTGGGGTACGGAGAATTCATCGAAGGTTGGGTGTAAGGAGGCCCATATGAACCATTTGTATACGGCTCCATCCTCTGTGAAGGGAACACAAACATGCCAAAGGGATCAACATAGCTGACATCATCCATACGCTAATGCTAACATATATAGGATGATGGTCTGGCCCTCAATGCGTTTATACACGCACTCTCACGCGCAAGCAAAGTAGAATTTATACTTAGTATCTTTATTATTTTTTTTTTTAACCAAGAATGTAATGGCACTAATGCACATGATACAGAAGAACACTATATTGATACAACTAACAACCACAACTGCTCAAACTCAGCTCAATGCCATCGACAGAGCCCGCAGATTACATACCGGCCCTCCAGCTGGATAGTGGGGAGGGTAAGGAGGCTGCGGATGTCCGGAGCAGGACCAGGTGTTTGGGTCGTAGTTTGGATACGGTGAATTCTGCAGGAGAGAGACAAAGAACAAATTGGTTTGTTTTCCACACTCGGGTTCAAGAACCTGAGCTTAGCACCGCTGGGGGGTCTCTAAAAATGTGGGCTACACAAAATCAAACAATGGCCACTTGATGAATATGGGCTCAACAATATCAACCTGCCATATGTTCAATAGACAACCCTATTGCAATGGTGCTTACTGATTAAAATAATATATATATATACACACACACACCGTATTTGCTTGATTATAAGACAAGCAAATACTGAGAAAAATACCCCTGGTCTTATAATCGAGGCCGTCTTCTAATCAGACCTGCAATGACTATGAGACTAAGATCCAGATCCCCCGCAGCGCTGCAGGGGACCTGGATCCTCCTGTCTGGTGACCTCAGCTGCTGCCGGCACTTACACCGGGCGTCTATCACCGACAAAAGTGCCGGCAGCAGCAGAGGTTGTCTACGCGCATCGCGCACCTTCCCCGGAGGAGAAATATACCAAACCTCAAGGACCACCTCCATCAATTGTATATTTATCAGGAGAAATACACGTTAAATAGATATAACAGAGAAAAAGGCAAGAATTCCTTCACTGGAACGTTATTATTTTATGCACATTTTTTTCTAAACACTAATTGCGTCTCCAAAAGTTCTGGGGGCCGAGGACTACACTCCGAGTATAAATTATATATTGTATTTGGACCAAATGCCTCTTTTTGGGCTTCAAAGTCTATGTTTCTTTAAGTCTCCTTTAACATTGTTGGTGTGTGTGTCCCCTTCCCTGGCAGTACGCCTCTGGCCAGCTCCTGCCTCGGCTCGTGTAAGAGTTCAACGTGATCTAAAGACACCACCGCTATGCGTGTGCCTTTAATGGGAACATTTACCTGCCCCGACTGCCTACATCCAAAAGTCCTGTGAAACATGGACTCCAAGGGGGGGTATGCTGCAAGTAAAGAGCTGCAGCTTCTCCTTAAGGTAAACCCCCCCCCCCACCTTTTTGTAAAGAATGCATTTTAAAAGTCTTTGAGTGGCGTGGGACGGTAAAATGCCCCTTTAATCCTTAGGGTATTTTAATCCAGAGGACATCGTAGAAGTTAATACTGAAAACCTGCTCCAAGAGGTGGCCGGTGAGGAAGAAGCGCTACCCAGTTCCCTACAGGAAGGCAGTGCACGCTTTCTCCACCATCCACTTTACCCCGAAGGCTTTTACTTTGAATAAAACTCTACAGATTAAAACACGTAACATATGAATAGTCGCCGACTAAAATCCAGCCTTGCGAGTCACTTTCCTGTTTTCTGGATCAGATTCATTATCGCTCATTAAATTATCTCGACCGGTTGTTGGCTGGTAAAGCAGCCTCTGGAAAGATAAAGGAGTAGAAGGCAGAAAACGTGCGGACGGGGAACTGATAAGCGCGGGTTCTGCCAGCCCAAATGTGCCCTGATGCCCTCGCCTTGGTACGCAAGGGAAAGGGCCAGCACTGTGTGATCTATTCACAGTAGAAGAGGCTCTCTTGAATACACCATGTGGCCCCAAAACCAAAGCTCTTACCTCCGCTGCTCGGAAGCATAAGTCGCCGTCTTCCTGAGAAGTTCTAGAACGGCGTGTCCGTTGGTGCCATGGTGAAGGGCCAAGCCATAGCAGTAATTATCAGAAGCACGACGGAGAAGAGGAGCGCAGGAAGGTATGAAGGTACCGGCAAGCTTTGTAACACAACTACTTCTGTCCTAATGACATCATACTTGGAGCCGTTCACACCGTAAAGTCTTCGACGATACGCAGAAGAGCTCCGTGGGGCATTTCATCGAGACTTGGCAGCTAGGGACGGATTCTGCAAGACTCAACTGGTAGGCGAGACAAGTATTTCTTCACGCGCGTTAATATCATCGCCGACTTTATTGTGGGTTTTTCACGGTCATGCTTGTGACAGCGCTACAGAGTCTGACGGAGCTCCATTAATAAAATATAATGGAATCCACAAAGTTGCTCTTAGGTTGATGTTTCCAACCTTGGGCCAACAGAAACAAACTATATATATATATAATCACATATACACACACATTGATATATATATATATATATATAACCTTAGTAGCTCTGAAGAAGAGACTTCGGAGCATTCTGTTGAGTGAATAAGATAGCACAAATGTGTAAAAGACACAAAGTTAAAAAAAAAAAACCCAACTTATTTGTAAGAAAAAGAAATATTCTTTGGTTGAGGTTGATAACTTGTAGCATAAAGTCACATAAGATTTTCCACATGGGAAGGTCCCCAAAGCATATGTGACGGAAAAACAGTTTAATGTCCCCGACAGCCCTAATACAGAAGAATGAATATTAAAGTCCTTTGAATAAATATACATTCCATAAAAATGGGGGGGGGGCAATTTTTTTTTTCCCTGAGACATAAGCTGCGGCTGCCCGCCTCGGGCCATCGTCCAAGGATGCAGTCTGTGGCAGGGAAGCACTCCCATTGCAATGAAGAGAACATGTGCATGCGCATGGGAGTCTGAAGAAAACCCTACCTGCAGCGCTTGCCGAGCCGACTGGCGGTAAGCGTATCTGCTGGCAACAAAGGCTGACGGGGGCATTCTGCAGAAATGTAAAGGGACCCCTTAGCTATCATATTCATTGACGTGCACATGGGGGCCGGAGCGTCCTTTAACATCTTTTTCTACTTTAGCCCAGTAAGAAGAATCACCTGGGCTACTTGCTGGTAAATATAACCGCTGAGTGAAGGTCTACTATTTAAAGCAATGCAGAGCAATAGGATTTATTATTATTATTTATATAGCACCGTCATATTTCAAAGCGCTGTACAATGACCCCCGCATGCTGGGTTCAATGAGCCAGCCCGGGGGTGACTGGAGGAGAGGCAGGGAAAGAGGAAAATGCATATGGGGGGATTCTGCAGATGCATATATATCACATATATATATATTATATTAACATATATATTGACAACACAGCGAGCAGCGAATAGGAGCTTCTCTTAGGACGGTGACACTATGCAAAGCGGGAGGAAGAGGATGCCTTTCTTTGCAGGATTCCCATTGGCTACACGGTGATTTAGGACAAAACATGCAGCAAACTGGATTTATGATCTCTCCCTTGCTAATCCTCCATTGGCTGATCAGTTGGCATTTTAGCATTGTGCTGCCAATACCATGTCCCCTGCAAGTTCACTATTAAAATGTAATGTAGGTCACTGACAGCGTGCAACCAATAAGAATCTTGAGCACTTTCTGCCGAATGCTTATTGGCTGAAGGGCAATTAGGGGGCATTGAAAGTACGGAGCCAATCGGAACTTTTTATTTTATTCCACGCCAGCTTCCCACTGTCAGACGATCTTTTGCTAATCTGTCTCCAAAACTCACACGGAGCCAGACTTCCGGCTCTACCCATTCATTCTGCGGTATGAGAGGCAATTAAATGCCCCGACGCAACGATTTCAATAGACATTACTAATCAATCTGCAGACGGTATGATTCAGCAACAGACCGTGTAAAGATACATAGCAGCAGGGTAGTGACCCTAATTCACCTCCTCATTACCTGGGTGCCTGCAGATCCTCCCCCCGCTCCTCCTCCGACCCAGTTTGCCCCCGCCTCCTGGGGGTAATAACCGGACCTCCAGGCCGCCTCCTCCTGCCTTTGCCGGGCCAGCACATCCCCACGTCCACCGGAATAGTACCCGCCGCTGCCGCCGCCTCCATCCCCGTGTGTATGGGCGGCCGACATGGGACTGGCGAAATTCAACCACTGATAGCGGCTAACACCAAATGCGCATGAGCGGAGCAGGACATCGCATAGCAACCAGCCACTAGCCAATCAGAGAGGAATGGCTGAGAGCAGCCAATTGCGGGTGAACAGAAAGCCTTTTACCCGCCCATTAAGGCTATACACAGCCAATGTAAAATAAGCAGGAACTAGCTTACCATCTGTCAGTGGAGCGTCTGAGAGAGAGAGAGAGAGAAAGACGCGCGTAACCGCGCCTACTTTTAGTGCTTGGCCAATAGTGTTGCGCATGCGTATAATGTGACCATTCCTGCTCACGCCCATCTCTCGTCGCGTTAACCACACACGAAATGGAAGACGAATGGGGCGGTATTTCATAATCTCTTGCCTACGCCCACAATAGAACGTGGAAGCAACCGGCTTTTGTAGCCACGCCTCCACCCTTGGCAATTGGCGCTGTTACGTCACAGCTCTCCTTCCCCACGCCCCTAAAAGGTCTCGCCCCCGGATGTGTTTCTTTTGGAGATGGCGGTACTTCCGGTTGCTGTTGCTGATTGGTGTCCGGTGTGAAGTGTTGCCCCGGGCAGGGGCGGCAGAGAGAGAATGAATTACATGCCTGGGACCGCTAGCCTCATAGAGGATATAGACAGTTAGTATCAGCCCCGTGCACTGCTAATGTCTACCGGTAGACATTAACTACTAATAGTCCTAAAATGAGTTTCACGTTAATGGTTTGAGCGCTGAGGTTCGGCGACAGCACTTTTACATCTGGCTGGGGGCGATATGAGTTATAGTTTTGTAGACGATGCAAGGCTGGAGGGTGGGCTCTAATGTGCCAGCGGTTTGTAGGGGTGTGTGTGTGTGTGTGTGTGTATATATATATATATATATATATGTGTGTGTGTATGGGGTATGTGTGCATATATAGATGTGTGTGTATATATATAATATGTGTGGGGGTATATATTTGAAATCATATTGTTAACATAGGTTATGGTTATGTATCGCCCTATCCTGTATCAATGCCTGGTGTGTGCTGTGGTAGATACCGTATATCTTAGAGCTGTCATTGATTAAAGGAAGCGTATGGCCCCCTTGCTGTAATAAGCGTCTGTGGGAATGCCTTTTAATTGTCACCCCATCGTTGGTGGTGCTGGTCTGTGCCCCCTGTTTGAGCTGCTGTACGTTGATGCTGTTTGTGTATTTCCTCCCCAGAAAAACACTTGGTACTCCTTCGAGACGGTAGAACACTTATTGGGTACCTGAGGAGCATCGACCAGTTTGGTGAGTGGCATCCCTGTTATTATTTGCTTTATATAGCGCTGTCGTGTTCCATGGTGCTGTACAGTGAGTACACAGGACATAAGCAATGTGTATTACATAGTGATCTGGATTAGACACAGGTGAGGAGGGCCCTGTTCAAAGAGCTTACAACCTCTCTCCCTGGCTGGATGTTCTGTTATGTTTCCTCCAGTCGGGGGAAGGGGTCTTTGCCTTGATACCGGGAAGGCTGAGTCCTCTGTGAGGAAGGCCAATGTTATTTCGAGGCGTCCGTGTATGTAATGCACGGTCAAACTGAAAAAAGCTGGTGAGAAAAGCAAGGGTGGGACAGAAGGCTTAGAATAGCATTGGAGGGTCTTCTTTACATCATATGGTGGGCAAATCATGATGAAACGGGAAGCCCCTCTTGCTGTAGTGATGACTGTATCAGCAGCACTGTTACTGTATAGGTAGCTATTGGCTGGGTTTCGCTTTCTTTGTTTATTGATACAGATGATGTACTCTTCTTCCTCTATCTTTCTTTCTCCAGCTAACCTTGTGCTGCATCAGACTGTGGAACGTATCCACGTCGGGAAGAAATATGGCGACATCCCAAGAGGGATTTTTGTTGTCAGGGGAGAGAACGTGGTCCTACTCGGAGAGATTGTAAGTAAAAAGATGCTACACGATATCCAATATAATATCCTCTGTATAGACTGGTTTCGTTATCACGCTCCCTGATACGTTAAAGGGGACGGATGGCTCTCATCTGCATCAATGGTCATGATTCACACCATTGCCATCTTAAAGCAGCAGACTTTTGTCTTCAACGTGACTTTAATTCTACCGGCCTTCTACGCTCCAGTTTGTGGAGCATGTGCAGAGCTGCTTAGATCCACCCTGAGCCCCACACTGTGTCTAGAATAAGGTGCCCCTGACGCGCATGTACTGCTGGGAAAGTGAGCATTCAGGGGTCATAAGTAAAATCCTGCATGTTGCTCTGAAAGAATGGTATTGATCACTTGTGCTGGCTTTCCCTTAAAAACAAAAAAAAACCACGCACTCTAATGCTTGAGGTTCTGACACACAGACTCTGTAATACTTGAGGTTCTGACACACGTTCTACTACTTGAGGTTCTGATGCCGTAGCTGAATTAGCAGGTGAAATCGGGGCCTAACCTGGTGCTGCCCAGTCCACCATGTGTCTCATTCCATGCTGTACAAAAGAATACATTCACAGTAAAGAGCAGTTCTGGCATGAAAGGAATATTATGAGAATAATTCTTCAACACAGAACAAAGGTAACGTCCCAGTTTCTTCCAACACCGAAACTTTTTATAAACTGGAGACTGAGTGATCGTCCTGCAGGGGGAGCTGATATACAAAGTCAATGCATGCGCGTGACGAGCGGCTCGGAGAACATTATGCCGAGGAGTAGTTAACAAAGTGCCGTATCCTCTAGCTACCACCCAAAATATCATATGACTGAGCAATGGCAGCCTCCAAACCTGCAGATAAAGGGATTTTAGTGGAACGAAATGAAATAAAACCTACATGACTTTTACTCGAGCCCCTCCCCCCTTCCTTATACAAACCTGCTAGGCTGGTACGGACCATTGATTTGGCTTTGAGTTGCCGTAAGGCTTAGCAAGGCAGTGCTGGCCTTGGTTCCTTTTGTTGCTACAGGGATACTCGCGAGCCGATCTGATAACCAAAGTGCTGAAATGTACTAGTTGCCCCGGGGGAGTTATGTATCCTCTAATCGGCTCATCAAGCTTCCTATGTGGTGTGGAAGTTGTCAACGCTTTGTTCCGTAAGAGAGCTGCTCACCTCTAAAAATACCCTCGTAGAACTGGTTTATCCACCAGTCTGGGTTAAACTGAATTCAGACACTCCGCACATCTGTTACGGGAGTCTGCTTTTTGAATTGGATACTGGAGTACACGTCTTGAACATGCTTTGTAGCACGTTTATAGTCCGTGGCAGCCAATAGCATGTATGCTAGCTGGCAGGAGGCGTGTGCAGGAAGTGTACTTAAGTATGCTTCCTGCTTTCAGTAGATACAGGGGGTCTACAGTAACTAAAGTATATGCACCAATTTAAATGCCGTTTAATGCGTCATAGTCCATGTAAAATAAGCTTCTGTGTGCGTGTAACGCGCCGCGCTAGGACTGGGGGGGATCTACAACAAATCCTGTCTGGGTCCTTTCCCCCGTTATCCCCTATTTTATCACTGCGTGAAGTTAATGATCGTCTATAGGAACTGTTGCCGATGTCTTTCTAATGGTGCATTTATGTATATCTATACAATTCAATGCATACACTCCCTAGCTGATTGCTTCACCGTATATCAAGATACCGTATATTCCGGCGTATAAGACGACTTTTTAACCCCCAAAAATCTTCTTAAAAGTGGGGGGTCGTCTTATACGCCGGGTACTTACCAAGCCGGAGGTTCCCACGAAGCCACCAATCTCTCTAATCACTACGCGCCGGCTATTGATGCCGAGCGCAGGGATGCCGTCATGTCCCGGCGCCCGGCATCAATTGCCGGCGCGTAGTGATGAGGGAGCAGGGAAGCCCCAGGTCTGGCACTTCAGACCTCGGCTTTCCTGCTTTCTAATCACTACGCGCCGGCTATTGATGCCGAGCGCAGGGATGACGTCATGTCCCGGCGCTCGGCATCAATAGCCGGCGCGTAGTGACGAAGGAGCAGGGAAGCCGAGGTCTGAAGTGCCAGACCTCGGGCTCCCACAACTGGATGGAAGACAGAAGATAAGGTAAGAGATGGGGAGAAAGGGAGAAAAGTACAAACTGGTGTGTGTATATATATGTGTGTGTATATATAATATATATATATATATATATATATACACACGTGTGTGTGTGTATATATATATTATATAATATATATTATATTTATATATATATACACACATATATATATTATATATGTGTGTGTAGGGCAGTGCATGTATGTATATGTCAGCAAATCAACCAGCAAATCACCGGTAAGGTACATCGCTTGTCGTGATTGGCTGGTTGTTGTACGCTGGTAGAGGGGTAGTCTTATACGGCGAGTATAGTCCAAACTCTATATTTGGACTGTAAAAGTTGGGGGTCGTCTTATACGCCCAGTCGTCTTATACGCCGGAATATACGGTAAGTCTCCTAAAAAGTTGCTTGACCTGTACGTTGCCTCTTGGCAGGGTAGTACTGGTCTTACCTCTTCCCCTGGATTAGATCTCCACTCCCTACTATTTAGAACGTAAGCTCTTATGGTACAGGGGCCTCCTTTCCCAACGTATTCATATACTTTTAATCTGTTGGTTCTTAATACATATATTTTATTCCGATAACCCAGGGAAGTGTGGAATAGAAATGATATCGGAGTAGTAAGGGCTTAACTAGCTTTTGCTTCTTTGTCTATGCGACATCTATAGCTGATGTATACATCTTAAGAACATTTTAGACCCTCCCTAGGCTCTGGAATGAGGGCACCTAGAACACAAAACCTTGACTTTTTTTTTATTTTATTTTAGGATTTTCTATCTTTTGTTTCATACATCAGCAGCCATAATGCCATACAGTAAAAAAGACATCCTTCACTGAAAAAATATACAATCAGAATTCAATCTCATATCAAGTGTCTTTATATCTTATCAATACTAAACTGTGCTGTTAATATTCAGTCATTCTACATACGTCCTCGCTGGTACGGAGTCTAAATCATTTAATTTATCTAGATCTGTAATAATATATATAATATATATAGGTTGAAGTACTGATCTCCACTCTCCATCCTTGATGTTCGGTTTCTTTTTTTTTCTTCTACTCTAGGACCTGGAGAAGGAGAGCGACACTCCGTTACTCCAAGTGTCCATCGAGGAAATCCTAGAGGAGCAGCGCGTCGAGCAACAAAGCAAACAGGAGGCCGAGAAGCTGAAAGTGCAGGCCCTGAAGGAGCGGGGTCTGTCCATCCCTCGGGCAGACACCCTGGACGAATATTAAACTCTCGCCGCGGACAGTACAATCATGAATATTTCCGCACTTCTAGAAATGTCCCAGAGTGGATTTTCTTTCTTTTTTGGTTAGTTGTATCCTTGTTTGGACTTCTCTATCGCGGCCGCGCTATAGCAAAGAATCATGATTTCTGTTTATGAAACTCTAAGACGCGGCTGGGAACGATGCTAGCCCAGGAGCACTTATTGTGGTGGAGCAAACGTGCAGGTATGCTTGGGGCTGTGGGGGGAAAAAAACCCACCATTAAACACTTTATTTTGTCCGTTTTTATTTTTGAATTGAGCTCAGTCGTCGTCTTATTTATTTTTTTTGTTCTTGGACGGCTTTACTTGCCGATGTTCTTTCATAAAAAGGTGTTCTGTATCAGGGGAAGTGGCTTGGTCTTTTATATGCAAAG
The DNA here is from genome assembly GCA_009364415.1 of Spea multiplicata. NCBI lineage: Eukaryota > Metazoa > Chordata > Amphibia > Anura > Pelobatidae > Spea > Spea multiplicata. Next base: position 55,368 of record VKOC01003014.1, read on the forward strand.
ATCCTTTTTGTAACCGCGTCTGCTGCCTAATATTTCTGAAGTAGCGTTGGCCGTTCTATTTATATTTCTATTTATAAGCCGCTCCACGACCTTCTATAGGTAGGAACACGGCTGCTTCTCGCATAAAGCACGACGGCGGTGGCCGGAGCGTATCCTTCGAGGCATGCTATTTACTAACGTGTTCTGGGGGGGCGCAGACTGGGGCAATTCCTGTAGTAATACCCGGCTTCTAATACAAAGTGAGGCCAAGGAAGCTTTAGAGCAACCGGGGAGCTATTCTGAGGATGCTGTGGTGAGTATTCACTCTCTGCTCTTGCTTGTTGAGTGTGTACTCCCCTTGAATTTTTATTTATCAATACTATAGAAAAACATCCAATGGGCTTGAGGAGGAAGATTTTTCTTTTCACATTTCAAGCTAATTTCCAAATATATTGAAGGGTGCATTTTAATTTAACTTCATGAGTCGATGTTCTATCCATTTATTTTTAAAAAGCTAAACAATCTGATCGATACAACGCATTCATGTGAGATTTGGACTAAGCAGTTTTCCTTTTTTTTTTTTTCTTCCCTTGCCTAGTGCCGAATTTCTTTGGTTACCTTTTCACAGCGTTGAAAAAGTGTCCTGTGGGTTACACGAGGGCTACAATGGCTTCTTTTTAGAGAAGAATGTACTTACAGGTGCTAAGATTAGCTATCATTATGGAACTATGTTTATTTTTAGGTTGGTTAGACCTGTTTTGTTGTAGTTGAAGGCTCTATATATAACTCTTGTAAACCGGTGCTGTATCTCGCATCGATCTTAGTTTTTTTTTTTTTTTTCCCCTTTCCATTCTGTAGTGTGGACTGGATCCACCGGTTAAACAAGACTGTTACGGCTCAGATGTCAGAGAAATCGTATGTGGTGCGGTTAAATAATGTACAGCGTTTATATAATATAAAGTAACAAGCAAAGGGTTTAATGTACGGTCTCCCTGTGTCTTCCCAATAACGGGAATGTGCGGTAGTATGGTGATTTAAAAAATATATATATATTATGTATATAATATCGCAGAGGGAGAAGTTAGCGCTTTTGAATTACCAGCGTTTAAGTATAAATTTGGCTATAAATATATAGTCTTTAAGTTACCGTAAGGGACATAATGTGTTTTGCCTAATAACACAAGCTATTATTGTTATTCATATTAAATACATCATTCAAACATCCATGGTGTGGGGGAAAAAAAGGTGAACTCCTGGGCTAATGACTTCAACAAAAGCTAATTGGAGTCAGGAGTTAGCAAACCTGGAGTTCAATCAATGAAACAGGACTAAAGCTGGGTTTTAGAGAACCACACAATCAATTGGAATTTTTTATTCAGAAGAAGCATCGGTTCGTGTGTACCGTGCCTCACGAAAGGAACTCTCAGAACGCCAACAATCGAGAATTGATTTACATAAAGCTGGAAACTTCAAAAACATTACATATTCATCAGTCCACTGTTAGACAAATTATTTAGAAATGGAGACAATTTAGTTCTGTGGCTGCTCTCTCTAGAAGTGGCCACCCAGCCAAGATAACTCCAAGTGCAGACTGCTCAATGAGGTAAAAAAGAATCCCAGAGTAACAGCTAAAGACGTGAAGGAATCAGGACAATGGGCAGTCCCTAAACCGTACATGTATGGGCTTTGTCATTAAGGAGTTAACATCAGTGTTCATGTGTCCATACGCAAAACATTAAACAGACATGGAGTCCGTGGCAGGACATCATGGAGGAAGCCGCTGCTCTCCAATTAACATCGCTGTTTTCCCAAAGAGCACGGTGACTCCAGTGCTACTGACATAATGTTTTGTGGGCTGATGACATTAAGGTTGGATTGTGCGGGAAGAACACGCAGCGCTTTGTATGGCATAAGAATGGAGTTGCGTCCCCACATAAAAATATCATCCTAACGGTGAAGTATGGTGTAGGGAGCATCATGATGTGGGGTTGTTTTACTGCCGCGCGGCCTGAACAGCTTCCCGGCAGCGAGGAGACAATGAATTCCCAGGTTCATGAAGGTATCAGACAGGATGATGTCAGGCTGTCCGCCAGCTGAAGCTCACTGGACGGTTGGTGCAGCTGGACAATGACCACAAACCTCAAAGTATCTACTATAGAATGGCTCCCTTTAGTAGGTAGACCCCACTGCTTGGGTGCCTCTTTTGGCTTTGTGCGGCCGCCTTGCCAGCATGCATGCGCGAGTTTCCAATCAGTCTTCTTGTCTGCTTTATGCAGTAGGGCTGAATCTGGAATTACGATACCGCTGGCATCTGTCCACTACTTTCCTATAAAAATACTTTCCTGTAAAATAGTTCCTTTCTGTTGAAATTCTTCCAAACTATTGGCTGAAACAAGCACAGGCTACAGGGGGCTTTAATAAAGCAAATTCCAACATCATTTTGTTTTATACACCATCAGGGGCCGGTGATAACCCAGCGATAATACAAAAACTGGCCGCCATATAGAAATGTAAACATGGTTCAGACTGTTAGTGAAAGTAGGGTTATTAGAAGATATCACCGTTCACCAAACAATGAAGGATTCAAGGAAACGGGGAATGGTGACATTTATAGAGGGCGATACACGTCACTGAGAGTGTGGTAGGTAAGTGGATCTGCCATCCAGCAGGAGTGGTAGAGGTTAATGTAGTGAGGGGATTTAAACATGCATGGGATCGGCATATGGTTATCCTGAATATAAGACTAGACGATCACAACTAGGGTGACCCCCATCAGATGTTCCCCCCGGATCCACACACCGAAAGCTCTCTCCTTACCGGAATCTCTTTATTTACTACCGATCCTCACGGAGGGATACTTTCATTCACTACAACGCATTCCCATTCAGCAAAACGCGAGGAGGCGGTCCCTCGGCACTCATTGACGGACTCCTTTCCCCTGCAGCTACTGCATTCAACTACAACTCCCGGCAGCCTCTGCGCGTCTCCCGCGATGACGTCAAGAGCAAAGCCCCGCCCTAATTGGAACGTTGTGTATCCAGCCTTTCAGTTCCATGTTACTTCCTGCTGCAGCTTCCCCGGGGTTCTTCACGCGTGGGGGGGACACATCGGAGGTTTCCCCACGGCCCGAAACCACCATCAAGGGACATATTATCTCCTTATTCTGTTAGTGTGCGAGGCTCCACTTCCTGCCGCTGCCCTCAGCTCTCTATTACCCCCCCCCATATGATAGCCCTACGGGGACGATCTACCACCCATTACCCTGTGCTGCATCCCAGGCGACCCCCAGCATATGGCTGGGATTGGGGTACCCCATCTGATCGCCTATTTAATGACTTTTAAATATATCCATGGCAACTAAAAGCCTCACCACCCTAAGACCCCCCACCCCCCAAAAAACCCTAATTTGCCCCAGGAGTGTTGCAGGAAACACACCCCTTTCCAAATTTTGGGCTTTTTTAAAAAAAATTTTATAAGGAATTTGGAAAAATTTGCACATTTTTTGCCTGATCTTTTCTTCATGCAGTTAGACCTTTTTTTTTTTATTGATTATATCCCTGGGAATAATTATTGCCCTATAAGTGGTATTAAAGTCCTTTATTGAGTAAGGACCTGTAGGAAATATTCTAAAAAAAATAAAAAAAACCCCCCACTTTCGCAATTTTAATTCCTGTTTATTTTTTTATTTTTTTTTTACAATTAGCGATAATGATAAAAATAAATTTGGGAGAAAAAAAAATGGATTGTAGATGATTCCCTGCATGGCACGCTTTACAGCACCCGACTCTTTCATTCAAATTTTCGCTTCCGACCCCAAGAAATCCGACCGTCGATTTTTAATGAATTTTGCCAGTTTTGGGAAATTTGGAAAGTAATGGAGCTTGAGAATATCGTGGCAAACACAGTTTTGCTAAAAGCCAGGGAAGGTAAGAAAAACAAATTTTTCTTGTGCTATTATTATTGTCCGCTGTGAAACATATGTTAATACGTCGTGCGTTTTTAAAATACATAAATTTGTTATTTTACACGTTTTTGTTTTTTTCCTGCCAGCTGTTTGAATTTATTAATGGAATTTCTTCTCGTTTAAAATCTTACTAATAGCACTTTTTTTAAATATATTTTTTTGATGTAGGGTCTTTCAACTTTTGGTAATGATTTAAATTTTATTTTTATTTTATTACAATTTTTTTGCACAGAAAGATGGAGATTTGGTTGTTTTCCCAGTATAGGGTTTTATTTACTAAGTTATGGCAGAATGAGCCCTTACCGCTCAACTATGCCTTAAGCGGGGCCTACTCAGCCGTTATGGATAACTTATAGCCCTTTATAATGTTTTCTTAAATTAGTTATATTTTTGACCTCACGTCAATTCACAATTTCACTAAGCTCTGGAGTGTTTTTTTTTGCTATTTTTTTTAATTTTTTTTTTTATTTTTTTTTATTTTTTTTTTATAACGTTCATAATTCTCGATAAAATTTTAGGGCAATACCTCACCTGAAGCGATGATAAATCGTATGTTCCACGCATTGGATAGAGCCAGAATTTGTAACATTTTTAATTTAATTTACCCTTTTTTTGTTCTAAAGTATAGTATGAGACCCTTATATTTTTCTCTTAGCCGGGGCTTCCTCCGTAGCCTTAATTTGGCCGTTGATGATATCATACTTCACCAGAAAGTTTTTTTTTTTGTTTTTGTTTTGTTTTTTTCTTGACTTGGTGGATCAAAGAAATTAGGAAAAAAAAGAGCTTTTCTTCAATCTGCTTTTCTTTGGTATTGTACAGAAAACCCAGCTAAGCTCTTCTGCGGGTCGGCTTGTTTTCTTAATTGTACGTTGACATCATAGTAACCCTGAAGCGTATGAGGAGCCAAGTTGGTGACTTCTTTTCCGACGGGGTTGGTGGGAAGCCAGGAGTTTTGTGCTACCTGTTGCTTTTGTTTCCATCTTTGTTCCTTTAAGTGTCTTTAAATCCTTTTTTTTTTAACCCTTTTTTCATTAAGTAAGACAGACAACTCCACAAATAACTTAAAAAATACCCTTAAAGACAATGATATTGAAGCAGGAGCAGGCGGTCTGTAGGCCTACAGCCATTCAGGGGCACCATCCATGGTCCAGCCAAGCTATGTGGGTGCTTCTCATAACGGGCTACCTGGACTCACAGGGGGCTATCTGTGAACAAAAATACCCAAGTGTTTATTCACTAAACGGAGCGCTTTGCTTTTAATTCTCTCACTTCACTGTTTTATTACGACGGGACATTACTACCAAGTTCCTCCAGGATGAAGAACAGAGCTGGCCCTGAATAATGCATAACTCATGCGTAAGGTGACCGAACCAACCTGATGTTACAGGGCCCCGCCGGTGACTTATTCCCCCTCTGCCGCGGCCTAACGGGCCGGTTCAAAGTGAGATCCCTGATCTCGGCTGACCGTGCCGAGTCCTCCGTTATTCATTATGACGGGCCAACTGTGGCTGGTTTCCCAACCAAGTAGGGCTGCGCTGGCCCTGTAGAATGCCTAGTTTAAAGGGAAAGGATGCATTGATAATGGTTATTTTTGCATCCCAAGGGGTGGTATGCCGCCTACAGCAGGCGTTGAAAGGGTTACACATGTTGCGCCCATCGTGTGTTTGTGGCTCCTTTTAAAAGTCGGCGGCTTGTGATAATTCAAGGTGCTGTTCCACTTACACAGAAGTTACTAGCCCTCTCTAACGTCTTGCGCAAATAAACCGTAGCAGATCCGTCATCTGATTTTTTTTTTTCCATTGACATTCTGATGGCGTGAAAACACCACGAGCAAGTAACGTTTTGTTTCGGTTGTCACGTGACAAGCGTCCCCAGCAAAAATATGAGGCAACATCTTGGCCTCTTAAAGAATTATGTACGGGGGGGGGGGTTGGGCATTCAACGTTACGGGGAATGATCCCAACGAGGCATTTCAGCTACCAAAGTATCAGATTAAGCACAGCGGTGGAACGATACCTTAAATTACTGTATTCAGGAATCCTTCCTTGGAAGCTTTAACCGTTTTGGCCTGAGGTAGGCAAAAACCCCAGACTAGAGCAAGACAAGATAACACTTTAATACCCCTGACGCCCCCCTTTAAAGAAGAATGCCTGCTAAAGTTCTCTGAGTAACCCTAACCCTCTAAGAATTTTCATTTCAAACACTTAAATAACTTACCTGACCTAGAAGTTGCAGCCCTGTTGCTGCAGCTGCCCTTCTCCTATGGGGGAGGGGGTGTCTGGAATTGTTTGTTACCAATTGGCGGCTTGAAGAACGCATCTCCTGCGTGCAGAAGAGCTAGGGGGCAGAGGATGGGGCAAATGTATACAGGAGTCCCCCCATGCTTTGCAGAAGGAATACTTAAAGGGACCCCTCGACTTTCATACCCGTCGAGTGCGCATGAAGGTTGGAGCGTCTCTTTAATTAATTTTTACGGTAATATATATTCATTGAAGACTTTGTTTTCAGAGTTTAGGGATGAAAAACTATAAAGTCCGAAAAGTGAAATGGACCAATCGGCAGGAGCCTTCCATTTAGTTGCTACAGCTATAAGGTTGACTTTTCATAGGTCCCACTAGAATCTGGCTATAGACTTCCCGTGTTACATGTTATTAAGCCGTGTCCTATTGAGTGTAATTATTCAGTTGGTCCTCCTTGGTGGCTCAGTACTACACGCTGTCCTAGGCCTTGACCAGGGGCTGTGCTTCTACAGACCAACCATGCCAAGGAGCGCCTTCCCTTCCACTCTTCTTCTTGTGCAGGGTGCTAGGACACGGCTTCATAGGTTATGAGTAAACACAGAGCTCCATGGTTTAAATGGTCTGGTTGCAAAGGAGATCTTGGATCTCCCCCAGCCTGCCCTTTAAGGCCTGCAGAGCAATATGGGGGCCGGTCACCGATCAGAGCAATATGGGGGCCGGTCACCGATCAGGGCAATATGGGGGGCCGGTCACCCTACAGAGCAATATGGGGGCCAGTCACCCATCAGAGCAATATGGGGGCCGGTCACCGATCAGAGCAATATGGGGGCCGGTCACCGATCAGGGCAATATGGGGGGCCGGTCACCCTACAGAGCAATATGGGGGCCAGTCACCCATCAGAGCAATATGGGGGCCAGTCACCCGTTGGAGTTTTATCTCAGCCTGGTGAGCTTCTCCAGCAATTGGTGCTGAGCTGGCCCTGCATAATGTATGATTCCTTGAGTCTTCTCAGATGTTTAACTATGACTTCAAATGATGTGATTATAAATTAGGTCATTTTAGCTATACATTAGTCCTGTAAAAATAGATGTTGCCACCTTCTCCGGCGGCTGGCGTATACGCCTTTGAGTATTGGGTATATCAAAGTCAGGGAAAGCAAACCATTAAAAGCATCGTTTTGATAGCCCTTTGATGCGCATGAAGCTTCTGTACCCGGATGGACGTCTGCACGTCGCTGCCTGTTTCCATATATATATAATTTTTATCATTGTTGTGATTTGTGAAAATGGAAGTTATACATATATGAAAAGTATATTTTTACAATGAAATGGTAACATACTTTGCCGGGTTCATAAGCATTGTCAGATACACACACCATGTTTCATGCAGGAGATATGTTCAGGTGAACGCTTCTCCATGTATGTGATAAGCTCCAGCTCCAGCACTAGCTCAGGGAAGGCTGCAGACGAGGGTCCATTTAGAACCCATGCTCATGCATAAAAGGCGCTCCAATTGAGGGCCAATCAATCGCAATAACCGGTCTTCACAGTGTTCCAGGGCCTGCTGTTTCCAGTGCTATCACAGACCAAACTGGGAGGTGACATCCTCATACGACTTCAAATGCCACTTCCTGTGAAGCCTCGTAATAACGTAAATAAGGCAATAGGTTTGGCAATGCGCAGCCTTAATGCCTATGTGATGACATCATATGCTGTATAGTATGTGATGACATCATATGCTGTGGGAAGAAAGCGTGCCAGACCATCATGAGTAGTAGAGTATTCATGGCAGTTAGTATAAAAAAAAAATATATATATATATTTAAAGCATTAAATATGAATTACTTACATAATTTTTTTTTATTAAAAAAAGTTCCTCTTTAATTTCTCTGCTGTTTTTAAGCTGCTGATTGGTCCGTTCAGGAGAGATCTTAAGAGATCTCGCCACTGATTTGGCTGCTTGGACCACTCGCTTACCAGTCATGCCTGTGGGGTAGTCGCGTTGGACCCCCAGCATGCTCTCTGTGAGCCAGTGCTGGAGCTGACTGATGGTCCACGTGGCTAAAGACATCTCCTGCACGCAAAATGCCTACGAGCAGCCCTCTCCGAGCCACGGATGGATCCAAATGGAAGTGAGTGCATCATGTGCAGGGAGATGTGTCCGGTCAAACACTACTCCTGCATGGCATTTGATGGGGGATGGAGACTAATGCATTTTGGGTGAATTTTGGCTGTATTTGCACAGCTGATCCACGATGATTAACCAACAAAATCAAAATGCTCCATACATACAGCGCTGTGAAAAAAGTATTTGCCCTTTTCACCGAGTTCCTCTTCTTGCATTTAAATGTTACCCATGTGAAACAGTAATTGCCCCCTAACCCTAATAACTGGTTGGGCCACCCTTGGCGGCAATAACTGCAATCAAAGGTTTATGATAGCTGGCAAGGGGGGGTCTCTTACGTCCTTGTGAGGGGATTTTTCTCGCTCTTCTTGGCAGAATTTTTTAATTTAGCCACATTTGGGGGGTTTTCGGGCATGAACTGCCTTTTTTAAGGTCGGCCCACAGCATCTCAATCAGATTCAAGTCAGGGCTTTGACTCGGCCGCTCGTTTTGTTTCTTTTGAGCCATTCAGAGGTGGACTTTCTGGTGTGGTTCGGAACGGCGCTTGAGCTTTAGGTCGCAAGCCGGTGGCCCGACATTCTCCTTCCCGAATTCATGGTTCCGTCAATAATGGAAAGTCGTCCTGGTCCTGAAGCAGCAAAGCAGCCCCAGACCATCACGCGACCAGCACCATGTTTAACTGTTGGTATGACGTTCTTATGTTATCCCAAAAGACTTGGGTGTCATTAAGAGGCTTTTTGGCAAACTTGAGGAGAGCCTTTGTGTTCTTTTTGGTTAGCAGACGTTTTTGACTTCTCTCCCACGGACGCCATTTTTGCGCAGTCTTTCTCATTGCAGAACGCTTGAACAGTTACTAACAGCCGGGCAGGGTGGGATAGATTTTTTTTTTCCCTTCTATACATAAAATCATCATTTAAAACTTGCATTTTGTGTTTTCTCAGGGTATTTTTGTCTAATATTAAAATTAGTTGGATGATCTGGAACATTTAAGTGTTGACAAATATGCAGAAATAGAAGAAATTGGGGATGGGAATACCAAACGGTCTGATGCTTCTGATGCAGAATTCTTAAAATGATTTCAGATTTTCTCCTAATTTTCTAAAAACAAATGCAGAGGAAGATGCCGTATTCTGTATTCCTTGTACAGGAAAAAAAAAATCATAAAAAACCTATTCTAAGCTAATAAAAGAAGATGATTTTTTTATAGGCGCTTTTATGCATCTTAATTCTGTCTCCTGTCCTGAAGCTATGCTGGACCTGTTATGAAGTAGGTTGTTCCCTCTAGTTATATTTGTATCCGTTGTACGCAGTACAAGACGCTACCCCAAAACGCTGATAGATTAAACTAAAACTCAGCTGGACCAACTTGGTGGATTTATTAATCTCCGAGGAATGAAGACATTCCTGCTTACTTTAGAGCTCATGGCATATATACTTCATTCATGAGCTGAACACCATAACCGTTCCTTAGGTCACCGGAGAAAATGGGACAAGTCCAGAAGGCCTAGGAGCTTGCAGTTAGTTCAATGTTTCCGGTTTATGTGGAGTTCTGGGCTTTGTGAGGGAAGCCGGACCAATTATATTGTATCCCAGATACATCAACAAGGAAGGTTTCGTTCATTCATTAGCAATGTCGTTGGTCAAAGTAAAAATTGATCAGCTTGAACTAACAGTAACGTTACATCAGCTTTCAGAACCTCACCGGTCTCTTCCTTAGGTGGAAGCTCCTGAAATTATCAGACCGGGGGTCAAACCAAATTTGAGGTTTTTACAGCGAGAAAAACGGGGAGGCGAGATGTTCGTATGATTTCTTACAAGCTCTAGAGACGTGTTCATTCACCTCCCTTCGCATTAGTACTTATACCGCTGAAAGTAAAGAATGGTATTTCTTGTTTTATCGCTCTGTTTTGCATCATAAGTGGGGCTGACATCAGTTTAAGTTGAAATGTAGCCATTTTCTGATTGGTTTCTTGGCGCTTCCAGCCAATCAGAACCCGGCTTTTCGTTTCTAATTCATTTAACAGCTTTATATTTTCCTCTTTGTGTTTCGCTGCCTTTCTCATTACCCGTTTTCTCCAAAGTGCAGCTCTTCTTGCGTCACCGGCGCGTGGCAGAATGGTGACGTCTGCTGGCTTTCTTGTACCTGTCTGACTCCTAGATTAAGTGTAGGCATCAGTAACCCCTTAATGGCAAGAGATTATCACATAAGTCGGATCGACGTGCGTGATCCGTGTAACGTGAGCATCTTGGGTGGTGGCAGGTCCGTTGTAATCCACTTTAATGGATCCTAAGGTCAGAGTTCTAGCTCTCTGTGCGGTTAGTGGTCATTCCGGAGTGGCTGTCGTGCTGCTCACTGACATTTTTTCGGGGCTTTTTATTTATTTATTTTTTGGCTGAGCTTAGATGGGTTAATAAGAGGCTTTTTTCGTACCATCTGGCTGCGTCTCATTGCCAAATAAAATCTGATTTGACCCCACGGTTTATCCTTTCGAAATCTACTTCTAATCTGCTCTGTGCAAGTTAATCTACTTGTTATGGCGGTGAAGCATTATTTAATACCCCGGTGGGGTTTTGCCAGTACAAATTTGCGCAGGAAAAAAGTAAATTCAAGGCAACCAGCCATGCAACGCCTTTTCTTTAAAAAAAAAAAAAAAATATATATTTTTTAAGTGTCTTTCCGTACGTCCCACACGTATGTTCCGTATTCTTTTCACGCGTACTCTGATCCAATCAGATGAAAAAAAAAATGCTGTTTTTATTATCGTTCTGCTTATAAAAACCCAACATATTTCTCAGTGCAAAGGTTAAAAATAACACTTATGCATCAATCCTCATCCATCCAGTTTTTAACCCTTGTAGTGGTGGACAAGCGTGATAGTAATGGGCATTCCGAAAGTATTTCAGACCTCTGCAAGTTGTTAGTGTGTGTGTGTGTGGCTGTGTATGCATGTATGTATGCATGTATGTATGTATTTATTTTTTCCTGCATAGCTTTGGGGGAAAATGTAGTTTCATTCCAACACATATAGAAATAGGGCCAATATTTTATCTTGGGTTTTAGCCTGTGGCGTAATATAATTCTGCCCCACATATACTCTTATACCCTGCCATAGTTCGAAATGGTTGCGGGGTTTTTTTTTTTTTTTTACTAAATTGAGAGCTGTCAGGAGAGTTTGGAAGAGAGTTGTGTTTCAGCTCCTTGACTTTATTATACACTGAGGGCTAGCCCTGTATAATGTATAGTTAAATCAGGTAGAATTCTTCGGTATCATTATACTTTATACAGGGCCAGCTCAGCACTTGTTGCTGGAGAAGCTTTCTAGCGTGGAGCCATCATAGAGTAGCCGGTCCGCTTGCGGACTTCAGTGCATACACTCCGGTGTCTCAGAGTGTCTGTTAATAAGTGCAAAAATTAGCCAGAGGAGGCAGGAAGCTGCAGCTCTGGAGCTGTATCTTCTCTTGAGAAGTATTCTTTTCCAGCTAATGAATGCATATCGCTCATAGCGTACTTTTAATATGTGTTTTTTTTTTTTTGCCAGGGACACCGGAGAGTTCCTTTAATACTGTTTAGTTTTTAATACTGTTAGTTTTAGGCTATCCCATCCGGCCTAAAGTGAATTTGAGGTAGAAGTGGAACAGCAGCTTGAGCTACGCGTATCGTTTGCATTGACGTTGTGTGTGAGCTGTTCTCTCCGAGTTGTACGCTCGTAACTTGTTTAAATTGTCGCCTAACGTACGTGCGCTCTTCCTCCCCCACGCTTTGTGCTATTTTGGTGCTTTTTTAAATAAATAGTAAGAACCTGCAGAAACCGCAATTCTGATTCTAGTATTTTTTTGCCTATATTTTCAGTCGATGGGTTCGTAAACCTAGAACCTTCTCTAAACGCTGCTGCCGGACCGCAGTACCCCGGTGATAATCCGCCGGCGTTGTGTTTGCTGAGCGTGATAGGAGTTGTGGCTTTGCGACGGCGGTGTGTTGGCTGCTGCTGTTAATAGATATTATCTTTTTTTCTTTATCTGCTGTTTCGTGTGTTTTAAAAATAATAATAAATAAATAAAATAAATAATGGCTCTCTAATCCCACTAAATATTAGCTGCTAAAAAAGGAAACGCATGAGCGGTAAACATGCGGCTAATATTGGCATGGATGACCTTACCTGTCATTTTCTATTCAAATGTGGGTTAAAAATAGAAGTATAAATAAAGTGTGGAGGTGAGCAAACAAACACTACCTTAAGCAAGTGCCGTAATCTTCAGAATATAGGACGCCGGGGTTCGCTCTTTTAGCAACAGGACGGTTATTCGAGATTCGATCTGACCTGTCACTTAGAATTTAATGGCGGATCGGAGCCAGCCCATCTAGTCGGCCCGTTTTCCCCCGGTGTAAAAGATCTGTCCTCGATCTTGTCTTAGATTCAGAAGCCGTATGCCTACCCCGTATATATGTTTTAGACTCCCTCTTTGTATTAGCCCACGTCTGCTGGAAGGCTGTTCCACTTATCTACTACCCTCTCCGTAAACGTTAAACTTTCTTTTGTTACACATAAGCCTCCATCCCTCTGGTTTTAGATTACGGCCTCTTGTTCTTAGATTTCTCCTCCTTTTCAAGTTAAAGCCCCTTTTGTGTGCTTAAATGTTCACTTTTCTCAAACCTTTCTGTGTTCTATATGCCAAATAAATCTACTCGGCTGTGTTTTCCAATTCAGGATGACAAACACCGTCTGTGAATCATAAACCCACTTTTCTCAGGCTCGGCGTGATTATTCCTCCCCATTAGATTATTGTTTCCTTGTTGATTGATTCGAGCAGCCCTTTTGTAAGGGTGAGGAAGGAGGAGGGAAAGAACTCCATGGCAGGAAATTGGTTAGATAATGCTGGCCCTGACATTTGGAGACATTCTGATTCCAACTTCCACGAGTAAAAGTTTTTAAGCGAAATGTCTCTGAGAACAAACGCCGCGCGGGTCGCCTATATCACCCGATTTACTTCCATGGACGGCGGTCACTTAGAGACTTTGATTCATTTGCATTATCGCCCGCGGGTTTGTTGTCTCTTCAAACCAGGATATTTGTCTATAATCAAACACTGCGCAGGTTCTTATTCCGCATCTCCAAATAAATATTTCACTAGAAAATAATCCTCATTATATAGAAACCTTCCTGCCCCCTCCTGGCCTTGTTACCCTGCTCTCTATGCACCCAGACACCCTGCTGCCCCCTCACCGCCCCTATCCATCTCTTTATACACCCAGACACCCTGCTGCCCTCACTGCTGCTCTGCCATTCCTTTAAATCACCGCCTGCTGCCCTCACTGCCTATCCTTCTTTATACACAGACACCCTTAGGCCCCATCACGCCCTATCCTTCTCCATTTATACACCGCAGACACCCTGCTGCCCACTCACCGCCCTATCCATCTCCTTTATACACCCAGACCCCTGCTGCCCTACCGCCTATCATCTCTTATCCCCAGACCCCTGCTCCCCTCATGGCACTAGTCCATTCCTTTATACACCCAGACACCCTGCTTCCCCCTCACTGCCCTTTCCATCTCTTTATACACCCAGACACCCTGCTGCCCCATCACTAGCCTATCCATCTCTTTATACACCCAGACACCCTTCTGTCCTCCCACTGCCCTATCCTTCTCTTTATACACCCAGACACCCTGCTGCCCCTTCACTGCCCTATCCATCTCTTTATACACCGACACCCTGCTGCCCCATCACCGCCCTATCCATCTCTTTATACACCCAGACACTGCTCTTTATATTCTGTTACTGCTGGTATTTGGTTGGAAGAGTGTAGCGACTGCTCCAGTGCTTTGCGCCCGTCCGCTGTTGCTTTCTGTGTATCTTATTCTGGTGGTTTTGGCAAAACCCCAGCCTTATGTCACCAGGTCTGACTACCTTCCAAAAGGAAACGATAACACAATCAAGCTTTTTAGCCATTGTTGAATTAGATTTCTTCATGTTATGTTTATCTTTGATAGCCGGTTAAACAGTACAGGCCTCCCTGAGCCAGCTTTCCCACTGAAGGTGTCAAGAAGATATACAATCTTTTTGATACCTGCCAGCAGGTAACTGTTTCGATGCAGATTACCACAAGGCGTTGCTGACCAAGTTGCTTGAGCCGATACGTCGGCATTGTCTGCGTATTGTAAATAAAGTTGCGGTCTGTGGAACATGGAGTTAAGTATCTGGGTGTGTTATCAAGATTAATTAATAAATGCTATTTAATATTAAATAAAGCAGGTTTTGGCATGTTTTGTCAGCTTGGCACCTCACACCCGTCGCCAAGAGATGGCACCGATGTCTGGCATGAAAAGTAGGCCCGTCACCGGTGTTTGTTGACAATAGTGATATACACCGGAGGCAGTCATGGGATTACAATTATTCTATTAAAAAGTATTTTCTGAACAGCGTGCCAATTATTTTTAATACCATACTAATTTGTACAAAAAAGTTGTTGTTTGACTTTTTAGAGAATTGCATCTTCCTTTTTAATATTGCAGCATATTTACTACAAGGTCCCTTGAAGCAGCCAAGCAGGAAAGCGCTTCCCTTAAAATCAGTGTAAATGTCTTCAACAAGAGGCCACGTTACACTGACCGGTGGCTCTTCTTCTGCTTCCTCGCGAACATATAAGGCCCTCCATAAGACTGTTCCTCCCTACATTTCTGCCCTCATCACAAAATACTCTCCTACTCAATCTTTACGTTCCTCCGGTGAGCTATTGCTTTCCTCCTCTCATCGCCTCTTCGTTTTCCTGCATACAAGACGTCGCTCGTGCTGCCCCGTACCTCTAGGACTCGCTTTCACCTTCCCAACATTCAAGAAAAACCTCCAAAGGCACACAATCTTTGCTGCTAGAACTTATCTGCCACCAATACAACACCATGTCCATCTATGGCAGGGGCCGACAAAATATTTTGGGCCAGCCAAAAAATGTAGGTTTTTCTCCAATGATACTAACATACACGCTAACATACCGTAACATGCTTACTTAAACACACATACGCTCAGGAACATATTCGCACAAACGCACACACTTGCACACACAGTAAGATACTTACACGCCCGGTAACATACATACATTCATACTTACACTCAGATTACACTGATTATTGTTGTGTCGGACCCTTTGAATGTATGGACTGTAAGAAATGCTGCGGAAACTGCTTTGCGGCCATAAAAAATTAAGCCTTTTTTAAAAAAAAAAAAAAAAAAACTAAGCTGAGGTATTATATATTAATATAGTATTGAATTGTTCTGGATAAGTGGTAAATGTTCTCTAAATGACTACAATTAATTCTTTCTTTC
This sequence comes from Spea multiplicata, assembly GCA_009364415.1. NCBI lineage: Eukaryota > Metazoa > Chordata > Amphibia > Anura > Pelobatidae > Spea > Spea multiplicata. Next base: position 70,998 of record VKOC01003014.1, read on the forward strand.
CTCTTCAGGCGGAGGTGGCAAACGGAAGGGGCGTAGTAAAAAATGGAAGGAAATCTTAAAATTTCCACATATCAGCCAATGTGAAGACTTGCGAAGACAACTGGGTGAGTCGCGGCGTTCTTTGATGTATTTTTACTTAACGCTATATGAGCTGCTCGAAGATATATCTCGTTTTTTTCTGTGCGTTGAGGGTTTTTAGAGTCGGCTCCAAAAAAAAAAGTGCTTGCGATGCACAGTTTAAAAAGTGGTCTTATTATAGCAACTAAGAAATGCTCTAAACAACTGAGACATTACAATGGTTACTATGGTAATACAATCTGGCAAGTTTTTGTATTTAGCCCCCCCTGACTGTTAAGACAGCCATCATGCTCCATAGAGTGACCTGATCCACGTTGCGTGCCTCTCCCTGTACCCATAATCTACTGCTGAGCCCAGGAACAATGGTGGACACAGAAACTTCTCCTGTTGGATCTTGTTAATCTCCTTGGCGGGCTTACCACTAAATAAACCCACCTTATGTATATACCATGGGTGCAGACATCTTAACTTCCTGTTCTGCGTGATTATTCCTATCCATTAAGCTCTCGCTCCCCCATTGTTAAGTTGCTGATTGTAGTTGATTGGTTGTTTCAGCCAACGACTTTGCTTGGTCGGCGACCATTCTCCTTCTTTTTCAAAATTGAGACTTGAATGAACTCACATTATCAAAGTTCTAAACGCTGTTTTGGAAGAACGGTTATCTGGATGCCTGGGAAGTTCAACATATGTTGATCCCTCGTCTCTCTATATATTGGAGCTTTGACAGGTGGGGGGGTGTTGGCAGTGGGAGCAGAATGTAGACCGAGCCGGCCAGGGGTCTGAAGGGTGAATGCGCCATCCTCCATGTATGGGTATCTAGTGGGACCACCATCTTTCCTCATTGGTGGCGTGAAACGTGTTAGGAGTTTCTTTTCTTTGTTTCATATCCCACCTTATGCGGATAGATGATTGACAGAAGAGTGCCGCTCCTGCCCTAGCCTTTTTCTTGGTGCTTGGCACCTGTGTGCATGCAAGTTCATTCACTGGAGTAACTTATATGGGATATTAAAAGGTTGTATTGATGCGGCACGTGTTGTAATTCACACGTGTTGAAATAACACGCACATGTTTTATCAACTGATAACCTTAAAGTGCCATGACTGGCTTTCGTACCCAGTCTGTTCTTGGCTTGTACCATATAGATGGCTACGAGCGCTCCACTAGACTCACAAGTGTTACCTACCCAGGAGCGGGTTCTAATTTTATTTTTTTTTTTCCCCAGAATTTTTTTTTTAACCCGTTAGCAACTAAAATCCACTCAGAAAACCCGTAGATATCAAAGGCATATTTATGACTAGGAGGGCACCGCCGTTTCTGTCTTGCTAGGTCTTCCTTAAGCCTCGAACAATTACCAGGCGCTGTGACGAAGGAGCCCTGATCTCTCGGTAGCCTTTAAATCCTTGGATTATCTTCACCAAACGCTTATTACCATAACACTAATTTACAGAAATCTAGGGATATCAGCGGGCTTAAGAGCTGGGACATATTCCCAGTGAATGGTAGAATCTAGATCTATCCTCAAACAAGAGGTGTCCGGCCACTGACGGACTTATACCGGTTATACCGGTAGCTTTGTTTGCGTTACTGAAGCCTGGAAAGAGCGTTACTGGGCCATTCCAATACAGTTTGTTAATAAATCCAATTGCTGGGAACCAGTTTACTAAATGGTCACTTCTACTTTATCTTTTCTGTTTCTGGAGCCATTGGCATCCAGCCCAAATACTATTGATAGAACGCATTCTTTCCCCCTCTACTTTTCTGTGTTAAATTTGTGTACCAAAACATGAAAAGGCTCTTAAGAAATTAATTTTAAGGCTGCATGTTCTTCCAACTTAAATACTTAAATCAACCTCTAAAAAAAAATTAAAAAAATGTATGTTTGGGAGATTTTCCTTATTTGGTGATTTTTCGAGAACAGTCCGTACATGTTGGTTTGAATCTGATTGTTGATTATTCCTTTGAGATTGACTACAAAAAATTTATGGTGATCGTGGTTGCTTAGCTTTGCTCACGTGGTGGACCCTGCAAAATTATTTGGGTATTTCTGAAGTTTAAAATCCAATGCCAAGTGGGGACCGAATCCAACCTAACGTTCCTCATAATCCCAACCCACCCACCTCCGGCAGAGAGTTTCTACGGGGAAACCCTTCGTAGCCAACATAAGGCTGCCCCTTTTCACATCGACCCGGAACCCTACAGTAGAGAAGGATCCATTATGGGCATGTGAATTTATAAACAGGTTGAAAGGGGTGTGTGTATGTATATATATAGCTATATAGTGTGTGTGTGTATATATATCGCATACAATCTAGATATTTGTAGCCGAGTGAGACTTCTGCTACTTAACGTATCATTTTTATTATTTTTATTTTATTTATTTATTTATTTATTTTAGACGTTGGCAATTTCCCAACATCTAGGTTCCAGTTTTGAGAGGTTTTCTACCCTCTGGCTAGGGAACTTTTTTTTCATGTTGCATATTTTTTTGTGATGGTGTCATTTTGTTTGCTTAAAGACAAATTATATTTATATATGCGCTTTTTTTTTTTCTTTTCCAAGATTTTCTCTGTTCATAAAGTATACGGAGAAGGGTATATTTTTATTAAGAGAAATGTTATTTCTGTATAGAACAGAACGTCAAAAGAAAACCAATTTTCTTTTCCAGAAAGAGACTATACGAGCTTGTGCGAGAAGCAGCCGATTGGACGCCTTCTTTTCCGCCAATTCTGTGAAACAAGGGAACATCTTTTTAAATGTATTCTTTTCCTCGACGCAGTGGTAAGTGGTTTACATCTTTAGATTTATTTTTTATTATTTTCTTTAAGAAATAAAGAACTTTTTCACTGTAGATATAATTATATATATATAATATATATATATATATATATATATTAATGTAAATGGGTGAAGCCGTATTAGTCCAGTAGACACGATGTCAAAAAACATATTGCAGAGTATGCGGTGATACCTTTTTTTTTATTGGACTAACATAATATTTAAAAGACAAGCTTTCGAGAGTTATCCTCCCTTCCTCAGGTCCGAAGCAATACTAATGATTAGCTTTGTATTGCTTCGGACCTTTTTACCCTATTGTTCCTGTTTGCTCATCATTGACCCTCCTTTAGCTCCACCAGATGCGTGTCCTACAAAGTGTCAGTGTGCGTTTGGGTCACACACGTTCCTCGGGACCTGGTGTCTGTGTGGAGTCTTCCCTTTTATATTAGGTTCCATAGGACGCAGGGGTCTCAGCTTGGACCCTGGTAGCTGTATAGTTAGGCCCTGTGATGGCAGCCAGTGATCCCAGATACTGACCTATCTGAAAACCTTTATTTCTTAAATCAAGATCATTGTTTTTAGGAGGATTTCCATTTCTCGGGGATTAGTGCAGAGTGGCGCTTGGAGGCGACGTGTAACTTGTGGTCTTGTGTCTTGTTAGATAGAATATGAAGTTGCTCCAGATGAGAAGAGGAAGGAAGTTGGAGAGGAGATTATCAGAAGGTTCTTCATGTCGGTGGTGAGAAATCAAGCGTTTTGCTTTCGTTTTCTTTGTCCTGTTCACTTTTTGGGACCTTGCCTCTTTAAACGCTTGACTAGCAGCCCAGAAAGTGTTGTTTTTTTTATCGGGGACCTGTTCTTATTTACAGAGAAGAACTACGGAAACAGGAAATTAAAAAAAAAAATTAGTTTTGGGTTTTTTTTCTTTTAGCGATCAAAACCTATTCAGTCAATAATCGGCTGCTGTTCAGAAAGGATATAATTTTATTTTTAAAACCCACTAATAATTTAAGCATTTAATTTTTAGTTTCAGGATGTAATTGCTTGTAGGGGCATGAAACCAAAAAAAAAACGGTTTAAGGTTAATACAGCGGGTTTCCTGCAAATGAAAACCAAAAATGACTACTTTCCCACGGCTGCTATATACTATGTAGCCATCTTAACCTCTGTTTCTTAGCATCTGCGTGATTTTTACACGGCATTGTGTTCCTTCCGCGTTGTAATGAAAACTGGTGCGAAAATACATACATTTCAGTAAACACAGGGCCGGTTTCCAGGCAGTGACGCTGAAATGGTTTGACTTCTGCTTTTGTTTTTCTCCCCCATACCGGCGGGGGGATGAGCGCACCAAATCCCAAGTGCAGCCCGTCGAGCCATGAGTCAAGCTGAACCAGGCTTGCCTGCCAGATACAGAAACTCCTAGCTTATATCCGTACGGATGCTCGCAAGGACCAGGTGTCGGAGTGGGAGATGCGTGGGTTCCCACGAGTGCCGAGTAGAGCCCTGGTCCATGATAGGCCATCTAAGGAGGCATCACTTGATGGGACTAGGTGTCCGGATAAAGGCCACCGAGTCTGCTGGACATCTCCATGTTGTTCTAAACTGTTTTGATCTTTTATTTTAGTTTTATTACTTTTGAAGCTGTAGAGTAGGAAGGCTTCTCGTAATTCCGCCAGTGTTTGGGTGTCATCCCAGGTCCCTGGTTTTGGCCTCCATACATGTTGTTTTGTCAAACATAACCCTACGCGATAAGGTTGAGTGCCAGATGTGCCGTACAGCCCACCCCTTCCAACTCATCTCAATCGCGTAATCCCCTTAAAATAGCCACGTTATTAGAATGTGACCCCCTGGGGCTTGCAAAAAGCTTCAAGGGATGAAATCCTCCCCTCGGCACAGTGGAAATATTGGTCACTGAAGCAGGAACAGAAGGTCAGGATTAGATGGCGTGACGACGATATAGAAACAGAGCTAACTTGTACTGATGTGGAAAGGGTGGGTAAAAGAGTAGAAGAGGTGGACAAGTTGGCCTTGGGGTGGCATGGTGAGCGCACCAAAGGCGTTCCAGCTGCCTGGCATAACTGTTGGGGTCACGAGGGATACAGCGGGGTTATTTAAACCATTTTACTAAAATGTTGACTTTTACAGTTTGGAATGTTCTATAAATGTTTTCATTGTTAAGAAATAGATTTTTCTTATTCACGTCACACCCCCCCCCCCAGTCTGCAGACTACGTTCCCGAGATCACAGATGCACACATGGAAGAATGCAAGGAGAGCTTTGGAAAAAACCCAAGCAAAGACATATTTACCAAATGCATTAGGTAAGCAGGCAAACCTGAACACAATCATATCTTAAACATATTTTCCAGTGTTTGCTAAGAACCAGAAGGCTCAATTGATATTAATCCTAATTACCCTTTTCTCCCCAGCCACCTCCATGAATTTCTGCGAGGGTCCCCTTTCCGAGAATACCAGGAAAGCATGTACTTTGACCGCTTCCTGCAGTGGAAAAGTCTCGAAAGGTATATTCACGAACTTATAGGTTAAAAATCCACCAGCATGCGGTTCTGTGTGCAGGGAAAGAGTTTGTCTCCAGTTGATTGTGGGATGGTCATGTTATGTTGCATTGGCGTTATGATTGAATCTGGATTGAATCTGTATTACACCCACACCCCCAAAATGTATACTACGGCCAAACCTTTTATGACCATAGAAGTTGGAGAAGATTCTTAACTTGCACGTTAATGGATTTGATAGCGGAGTGTGTCCCCTTATATCCCCCCCCCTCCCCACACTCCAGCATAAAGGGAATCGGCAGAATCCTCTTTCTATGTTTGGTGCTGCTTCCTAGACCCAGCTCCTTGGCTTGCAGGAGATGCGTTTAGTCGATGTGGCTCTAGCGCTGGCTCCTGGGGGTCCAATGGGAGTACATTTACAGCGATTTACTTCAGTTTAGTGATGGGGAGTGCATTTTTATTTGCAGAAAGTTAAAGAATGGATAGTCAAGTACTGTGTAAAATATGCATTCTTCCTTGGCTGTTTGAGATGTTTAACGGTGTTTCCCAATTTTATTTTATTTTTAATCTGTTGTTAATAAAGCATGCTGTTTACATCATTGTTCCTGTTCTAGTAAAAGGCAAGCAGTCTGAAACGCTGCCCGTTTCCTTACCCGTTGGCCGCGTCCTGACAGCTGATTTGTCCGTAGCTCTGGGCGTCTGCACTCCTGATACGTTTCCCCTTGCAGCTAGGAGTAGATTAGTAGACCCAGCGGTGCCCTCTACTGGAAGCTTACGGTTCTTAGAGAGCAAGCGGGGTGTAGACTTCAATACGAATGAAAAATACAAACAAAAAGGAATTTTTGTTGGTTGATTCTTAAAGATTGATGGTTAAACACTATATATCGGATTTTTGCAATCATTTTTTCATACTATTTTTCTTTTCCCTTTTCTTCATAGCCCACATTAAGAATATGAAACTTTTGGGGCTGATGGTCTCTGATGTGGCGATATATTATAATTCTCGCTCTCTCTTTCTCTTGCAGACAAGCAGTCACAAAGGACACGTTCCGGCAGTACCGAGTGCTGGGCAAAGGCGGATTTGGGGAGGTAAGTGTATTGAATTCCGGTACGCGCTCCTGTCATATAACGCCTCGGTCAGTACCTTGATTAATAAGCGAGGTGTCGCTCTCTCCTCAGGTATGTGCCTGCCAGGTTCGTGCCACTGGGAAAATGTACGCGTGTAAAAAGCTAGAGAAGAAGAGGATCAAGAAGAGGAAAGGGGAGGCGATGGCTCTAAATGAGAAGCAGATCCTGGAGAAAGTGAACAGCCGATTTGTGGTATGAATTTGATCCACTCACCCCCATCCTCTTCTCATAGGTGCACAGTCTTAGTTATAGTAGGGGTAGACACAGCCCTATACCAAGAATGATTAAAATCTGATCCAACATGCGGCCCACGGGACCTCGAGGTGCAGCCCGCGTGAGATCGGCAGCCAGGATCACAAGAGCCCTTCTGCTTATCTGGGAGGGTCTATTGCACTGCACAGAGGAAGCGGAACCCTGCAGAGTCACGTGAATGTATGTGATATCACATGACTCCAGTCCTGCTTCCTCTGTGCAGTACAAGAGAACGCAGAGGGAGGCTGCGCCCCCTGCTGAAGTCTGTGAGCGGCATCGAGAGCTGTAGTGCAGGTAAGAGGGTGGGGGAGGGTGTTTGAATGAGTATGTGTGATTGAGGGAATGAATCTGTGAATGAATGAATTTGTGTGTGTGTGTGAGATAGCTTGGATGTGTAAGTGCTGGAACCTAGGCATGATGGGACTGTGATTGCTGTTGGCATGATAGGAGTGTGATTGCTAAGTCAGCCAGTACATGCTGAAACCTGGCTAGCTGTGTATTGATGCTGCCAGCAGTATGGGGTCTGCACTTACAGCCACCCTGTACCAGCATGTACTGGCTGACTTGGGATGATAGGAGTGTGATTGCTAACAGCAATCACAGTGCCACCATGCCTAGGTTCCAGCATTTACTGGTTGCCTGGGTATGATAGGAGTGTGGTTGCTGTTAGCAATCACACTCCTATCATGCCAAGTCATATTGTAGAATTTTTTGTCCAATTGTTGTGTGTTACTTCAATATTGGTGTGTTAACCACACTTTTAATAGGACAAAGAATGCAATAACAATATTAATATATATATATATATGATTGTTGACAGCAATCACACTCCTATCATGCCCAGTCAACCAGTACATGCTGGAACCTGGGTATGCCTGAGATTGCTGTTATATATATATATAACATTGTTATTCATTTTTTTTTACAATTTTGGTGTGTAACTTACTTTTATTAAAAGTGTGGGATTTTATTATTATTTTTAAAGGTAGGGGGGTCATGTTCGGTTTCGGCTAAGTGAACCCTGAATTTTTGGTTTTGGTCCAGAATT
>VKOC01003015.1:0-17103 GCA_009364415.1 Spea multiplicata
GCTTTATACCAGTACTGCGTTTGGTAGACAAGTTTTGATAGTAAGCTGCGTGACCTGTTAAACACCATATATCCAGAGTATGTCACTCACTAATTACTAATTAGAAGATTGTTCTTATAAAAAAGGAACAAGTTACTGCTGTGCAAACATAGATAATAAAGGAACCTCTTACCATGTCTAGTGTGATAAGCTAATAAAATAACACACAGGTTAACTAAAACAGCCTGTGTTTCCTGTGATTATTCCAAAAAGATAGCTGGCTGGCACATAACTGCTCAAGAATGCGTGGATGTTTAAACTGGTTTATATCTAGAATATGCTATACAAATGTATTTCCGTGTAGGTTTGTAAACTATAGACTATATATTTGAAAATGCCTGTAAACAGAAGCACTTGCATAGATACCTCCGTATAGTAAATTTTCTAAAATCATATTGGAACATATATTTGTATTTCTTTTAGGGGGGCAGAGGACCACCTGGTATGTCTGGTTTCCCTGGAATGAAAGGACACAGAGTAAGTACAATTCTGTATATTTATTTATATACAATTTAATATGCCAGGGCCCTAACTGTCACTGGCAGATAGGGGCAACTGCCTAGGTGCTGCAAGGTGGAGGGGCGAGCTAAAGCTTCCCCTTCAGTAGTGCCCCTGTGCCTCCTTCCAGTTCAAGATGTCAACGTGGAGTGGGACCTCTGACCCTGCCCCAGGCACCAAGACCTCTAGTTATTGCTCTTGAATATACTGCTGCAGTAAATCGTACAACCAAAGGATATATATATATGTATATATCGGTATAATGTATGTGGTCAAGTACAAGTAATATTGAAGCAGAAGGACTACAGAATGGCACACTAACCACAATGCTAAATTCTGAAAAGTGTTATATTTTGAGATTAAAAATGTCTACTTAGATCTATGATCTTTTTGTATTTTTATTGTTTTTATGCATTTTGAGTTCCAAAAAAAAATAAATTAACTTACCACATAAAATAGTATACAATGTTTTTAAAGATGAATATTAAACTCCAATTAAAGAGTGACATAATTGTTCATGATAGTAATAAATAAGTAAACCTGTTCTTTCTCTCCAAAGGGAATTGATGGAAGAGATGGCGCAAAGGGAGATTCTGGCGCTCCTGGACAGAGGGTAAAATTCATTTGCATTTCTAGATCCAGAACCAAAATACAAGGCAGATGTGCTTTATTTCCCACACATCTAAACACAATTCTGCCTTGTATCTCATGCCAAACATGGCTCATTAAACAGTGTGACTCTCTATGTTTATCAAATGTTAATATGTGTTGAATATGGGGGATATAGCTACATATGGATATTCATTACTACTGTTCGTTATAATGTGCTTTACTGACATGAGTTTTTTCTTCATTAGGGAGAGCCTGGTAGCCCTGGAGACAATGGATTGCCTGGTTCAGCGGTAATTAATTTTCTCTATAAATTATTACACCTATAAAAAAGAAAACAGACTTACACGTCTTTGGGTAATTCAAGTTGCAATGGCATGAGAAAAACAGAACAATTAACCTTTCTTTTAAATCACAGACACATGTTTTAGGGTTTACAATCATCGAACTATAAGTTCCTCCTAAAATTTGATTTCCTTACTAATAAAACATTGGATTCTCATGATATTCTTTTTAGCCATTAACATGTTAAGTTGAAGGTTACCTGCCTTACCAACTCAGTATTTATTGATAGAGTATTTGTATTGTAACGTATGAGATGGCAAAGATTGGGAGAATCATTTAAGATCATTAGTTAGGAGAACATGGAAAGATAGATATAAATAGATATATACATAAATACGAGCCCGTTATTGGTATCTGAGTAAGGTCAAGATTAAAAACCTTCTAATGAGAGGACCACATAACTTGTCTACTTAGTGGGAGGAATTAATAACTGCACTGAAAATAACCGTTTACTGGAGTAAAAATAATAAAAGGAACTAATCATTCGCAATCAAAAAACACATAGAGAGAGGGTTACTGCAAAATGTTGTGAAAGCTCGGCGAACACTTTAGATTTATTATCGCTTTCTTTGCCGTATTTGATCAAATTTACCATATTGCATCATATTGGTCATTCTAATGACACATTAATATGGTAGAATGAGAATTTGAATGTAGCCTGTTCTGAAAAGAGATTTGAGGTTCTTTATGCAGAGCAATAATGATAAGTATATAGTAATGATAATAATAATACATACGAAGAAGAATGTTGCTGAGGATTGGACCATTCAACTGGTTACTATCCTATCAACCACTCTTTAAACCTTGCAACAGAACCGCCATCATGGTTCTAGAGAACGTTGGCCCTGTGTTTGAGAATATGTTTGAGGGTGATATGGGACATTCGGGTGATAATGAATGATAATGATAATGGTGCTGTGTATTTTGTTTAATATTAGGGACCAAGAGGACAACCTGGTGAGAGAGGTCGGCCTGGGGGTCCCGGACCTGCTGTAAGTATCCTGAACACTTTAGTACCATCTAAAATCCACGTGATTGCCTTTCATAAGACCTTTATTAATTCAGTTAAGCTAATTTTTCACATAAACTTAAAATGATCCTAACAAAGCCATTGTGTCTTCATAAAACATTATTTACTTTCATATGATTACTTGAAAACATCCATTTCAGTAACATTTGCCATTGAATGCATAGGGGTTGTGTCCTACCAGCTGCATTCCATCTATGGTTTCACTTTATATGGGAGAGAATATCCCAATGCTATTTTATTTTTACATGGTTTATATTTGCGTTACCCATCTATGTCATCCAGTGAGATAATACAGTAATCATATAGCATGGTGGTAGTTGCCAAAACTGACCATAATAATTTTGTTTAAATGAACACAAAAAAAATGGGAGGGAGTATATATCTGTAACTGGCACAGTGGAAAGACTACATGTAACCATATAATCACAGTGCTTAGTGTCTCCTAATAAAATACAGCAGAATGCATATGATACCTCTATCTACGCCATCTATATTATACATAAATAATCCTTTTGGGTTTTTTTTCTTTGACCATGTTTTTTTTATGTGATCTTCTCAAACTTTTATTTTTCAATTTAGGGTGCCCGTGGTAACGATGGTGCTCCTGGCTCTTCTGGTCAGCCCGTAAGTTGTTTTTTTTGCACTTTATGTTTACATTTGCAATATTGGAATACAATCTACTGGCATATATTAACAGGTTAATACATCACTAGCACCAAAGACACGTTTAGCTTCTTGTCTCTTATTACCCTTTTGCATAATTTCTCTTGTCTACAGTTCCTAGACTTAAAAATACAGACATACATGTGATCTCACTGATTGCACTGAAATTCCATGGTTACTCTGTTGTACTTCAAAGAACATGAAAACACAAGGATTATGAGAAAGCTCACTCTATTCTAGAATGTTCTAATAATCTAATTCATATACATTTTATGGTGTGGGTTGTAATGAATACAGTTAACCAGTTGCATGTTTTAAACTGTTTTATCTAATTTCTTTTCTGCAGGGTCCTCCTGGTCCCCCTGGCAATGCAGGATTCCCTGGAGGTCCAGGCCCCAAGGTACCACATTTTTCTCTTCTTACTATCCATATAAATTATATTGGACCCTACCCTCCAGAAAGTCACCGTATCATAAAATATTGAAACAAATGTCATTGTATCTCTTTAGGGTGAAGCTGGAGCTCCTGGTTCTCGTGGCTCAGATGGCTCACCTGGTTCTAGAGGTGAAACCGGACCCCAAGGTCCCGTTGGTTTAACTGGTCCTGCTGTAAGCAAAACTCTCATTGACATTTTATTTGTGTTACTTTCCAAATGCATATAAAAAGTACAATAACAACCAATCTGGCATCTCCTCCTAGGGTCCTCCTGGTAATCCTGGAAATCCCGGTGGCAAGGGTGAAACGGTATGTATCTCTGGCCTTACTAATACATTGATATTAAGACATTTTGTTTTATATATCTTCCAGTTGAAGAAAAAAAAACTCATACAAGAAAGAGAGAGATCAACACAAACATAGAAGGACACATAAAGATAACATACAACTTTCACCATTATATTTATGATTAGAGTTATGTGCATCACAATTAAAGTGGTCAGAGGCAGCATTAATCATGAAAAATCTCATAGAAAAAAATGCATTTTTAAGCAGGGCACATGTCTTGCCATTAAACATCTATTTTTAATGGTTACTATGGCTATAATATATTTGCTTACAGCAACTGCTTCTATAGTCCATATGTTTATTAAATATGCTTATTTTCTTGTGAATAGGGTCCTGCTGGTATCCCTGGTGCTCCTGGTCTGGCTGGTGGTCGTGGTCCTCCCGGCCCTCCTGGTACTAATGGAGTTCCTGGCTTAAGAGGCACAGCGGTGGGTAAACTATGTAGATTTTATGCCACAAGCATATTGTATACTGTAAGCAAAAACTAAAAAATAAAAATGTAAATAGATCTTACACGTTAAGAAGTAAGGGCCCTGGCAGCAGCCCATAAGTTAAAGGCAAGCACATGCCTACTGCCATGCATTAACAAATGTAGCAAATGTAGCATCCACACACTACATTTTTAGATTGTTCAAGCAGCCTTGATAGTGGATTTTCAGCCATCTTGCCTTTTTGTTTGAGTTAATACCATAGCTTATTCTATATGTGGCACACACCTTGATGCCCAATAGCTGACTGCAAAGCTTATGGTTTTCCTTGACTCATTGACTGGTGGGCTTCGCGTGTGGTCAATATAGTGGTTTAGTGCTCAGAGGCTTGCAGAATACAGATAGCGACATGCTGCGAATGTGTGGGAAAGAGCGTAGTGTTGAGCTGTACATATGAAGCATATGGCTGCATGCATGCATTAATCAGCTGGTGACCTCAACATTCCAGTCTGATTTTAATCCCCAAGTTGTTCCTGTTAGTAACTATTTTTTTTAGAGTTTTGTTCCGCAGACAAAATGTAATGTTTAGACTCAAAAGAAGCAGCCATTTTTGTGACATTAAAGTAGCATTTATTTACTTTATATTTATGATTTTAATACATATCTGCATATTTCTAGGGTGAACCTGGCAAAGATGGTGGAAAAGGAGAACCTGGTCAAAGAGGAGAGCGCGTAAGTTGATCACAATCATTAGAGAGCATAGCATTGCCAAAGAAGATATTTAAAATGAATTTCAATTACATTTAAATAATTCTTATTAATCGTTAGGGAGAATCTGGACCCCCAGGTGCCCCTGGACCTGCTGGTGAGGAAGGCAAGAAGGGAACTAATGGTGAACCAGGCACTAACGGATTACCAGGAACACCAGGAGAAAGAGTAAGTAAAATCAAGACTTGCCTTTAAGTAGATAATATGAACATAGACATTTCACTGAAATATATGCTTATTTTTAAGCATTTGGTTGTTCAAATTCCACCATAATGTACAAAGTGTTTTGAGCCATTGAGCCATTCTTTTAGTTGGTATAGTAATAAAAACACTTTACAGATTGTACCAAGATCACTCTTTATATATTAACTATAGCATCCATTAACTGATATAGTATGCCCTGGAACATTTTGTTAAGTAGATGCATTGGAAAATGTATGTACTCATAATTTCTTGTTAACAATACTCAATAACAAAACTCAATAAAATTGTATTTGAAAAAAAAGAAAAGAAAAGGGGTATCACTATGAACACTATGAACACTTTTACTATATTCCTACTTGTTGCAATATTTTTTAGGGTACCCCAGGTTTCCGTGGACCACCAGGTAGCAATGGAATCCCCGGTGAAAAGGTATGTTTTTTTATTCAATATATAATTGTAAAAGCAACATTATTATTTTATTATTATTTGTGATCTTTGTGTAAATTTACATATTAAAATTTATGTAGGGACCTCCTGGAGAGCGTGGGTTACCAGGTCAAGCTGGTCAAAGAGGAAATCCTGGTGAACCCGGAAGAGATGGTGGACCTGGTTTGCCTGGCATGAGAGTAAGAAACTTTGCTTTATATCTTAGATTCCTCTGTATCTGACTGATAAATCTACATTCATAGTGTCAAATTTTGGCTATCATTATTTGAGCAGGTGATATGTTGTATCGACTTAACCAGATGTGTTGCCATAAATAAGTAGCTTTCAAGTAAAAAAATGATTTCACTGTTTCCAGATGATGAAATGCTGATCATTCCCTATGGTATAGATCAAATAGGGTAACATTTTTCTTTCTTTAAATTTTAGGGTTCTACAGGAAGCCCTGGTGCCCCAGGATCTGATGGCAAACCAGGACCACAAGTAAGTAAGACACGATTAAAGGATACAGCTTACAGTGCGTGGCATTTATTGTACGTTGTATTCTATGCAACGGACCAATACATTAGATCATATTCTGATTAATAACATTTTGTAATCATTTAAGGGTCCCTCTGGAGAATCTGGTCGTCCTGGTTCTCAAGGACCACCTGGTCCAAGAGGACAACCCGGTGTCATGGGATTCCCAGGACCTAAGGGTAATGAGGTAGGTGATTTATAACATATAGTTCATAAATTAACATTGTTCATACACAATAACAGACTTTTAAGTTGAATTACACTCTTTATCACAATAGCACTGTTTTTCTTTTTTACATAGGGTCAACCTGGTAAGAATGGAGAAAAAGGAAATCCTGGATCACCTGGAACACAGGTAATATGTTTCATGATTTCAAACATGTAATTTATTTCCTTCATGTTTGTGTACAATAATTAATAAAAGATGTTATTGGGGTTTTTTTCTAGGGACTTCCTGGAAAGAGTGGTGAGCCAGGCGCACAAGGTCCTCCTGGAGTAGCAGTAAGTTATTATACTAAAAATATTTTCTTTCAATATATTATTTTATAAATATCAGAATTTAATTGATTGTATGAATTGTGTATGTATATGGAAGCACAACAATTATCCCCATATATATAAGTCTTATGAGGACATTATGACAATTAAATGGTGAAAAAATAGATAGATAGATAGATAGATAGATAGATAGATAGATAGATAGATAGATGGATAGATTGAATTGAATACTGTATGTTGTAAAAACTTTGTTCAATATTCATAGGGCCCTGCAGGCGAAAGAGGAGAACCAGGAGCAACCGGACCTCCAGGATTCCAGGTACTATCTCCATACATATGTGTGATCTATAAATTCATCCAGGACAGAGGTAGCATTAACTAAGTAGACTGTGAAGTATCACAGGACATTAGATATACATTAAGCAACGTCACATTGCCTTACTGACCCAAGTAAATCAAATAAAAACAGTTGTTTTCTCCTAATTATCAAGGTTCATGATACTGCTGTAGGATTTTGTTGCATTGTATATGATCAATTTAATTCATTTAAAGTTTTAGTTATGGACAATACATAAGTCACATTTGGTGATAGGCAAGGCCCATGTATGCCCTGTGTATCTTTGCACACAGAATGTAGCTGCATTAAGTATTAAAGTTTTCAAAAATAGTTTTAGACCATGTACAATATTTTAATAGGGAAGGGAGCAGTGTGCCTTTACACGTTTCAGAGAACATTTTCTGTTTGTTTTTTGTTTTTGTTTTTTATATATAAAAGCATTTCTTTTTCACATAGGGTCTTCCTGGAACTGCTGGACCCCCTGGCGAAAACGGAAAACCTGGTGAAGCTGTGAGTTCATAATTAGACAGAATTTATTAACTTGCATCATGGTGTTATGGAAGACCATTGGATGGATAGTGTAGCATGTTAAGGAAATGCATATTAAGATTTCTTATTTGGAGTGTCTTATGAATGCCATCAAAATGTTTACGTTTAGTAAATGTCAAGGCTCCAGAAAGAACATTTTTAACACCAATCTCAGAGTAGCTAAAATACTATGTTAGCAAATTGAAAGGTATGGTGGCTGTACAGAAAAGATTAACAGACCCTCATGAAAATAAAGGAAATGTCCATGAACCTGTATATTTAGAACAGTAACAGCAAAACATTGTATAACTAACAATTTTAGTTTGCCATGATCAGTACAGCATAACAAGTGAAAGATTTTTCATGGGTTTTTGCTTTTTTACATCCATGTCAATTTTATGTGGCATTTTCGTTTACAATATAATGCTTAAGTGAAACATATATTTTTCCCTTAAGGGTCCAAAAGGTGAGGGTGGTGTCCCAGGAACCCCAGGAGGAAAAGTGAGTATTAAGAGGCTAAAACTTTCTTGCTGGAAAAATTAAGTTCCACTCATTGACAGTATGGACAGTGCAATTTGGTAATGAACATATGCTCATCCTTAGTAGCTTAGGTGAAAGCTTAGGTCAACATGTCATATATATCTCTCTAGTAACAGCTCCCACAGTCTTTTTTATAACTCTAGAGTCTAGACCATTATTCATGCACAGCCTATGGGGAAACCATTGCTTGTATAGACATCTTGCACCCTCCTGCCCATATAAAAGTAGACCGTTTCAGGAGATTTTCTATACTCCCTGAAAGGCTTATATCTGTGTGTTCCATGCCATATTCCAGGGCAATCTTTTTAAAGGAATCATACCTTCTTTGGAGTGCTCACAAGCAAGCTAGGTTTTTCTAATGCTAGGTTGTCACACAACAGACTTTAGAATAAATCCTAGTTTTCTGCCTATTTGTAGTCCTAAACATTCATATTTATGTTTGCTTATAGCAAGTTAATAAACATCATCCTATGTTCTATGATAACCAATTCCTTTTTTAAAGGGTGAAAATGGTGCCCCTGGTGAAAGAGGAGCACAAGGTACACCAGGATCTCCGGGTCCTAGAGGTACTGCTGGTCCCCCTGGTCCAGATGGTGCTAAGGTAAACATATTATTGAATATTTTATTTAAATGTAATTGTACTTCTTCTCATTCAAAGTTATGGTATGATAAAATGAACCAAGGGCAAATGTAGTTGGCAGTATACATTTGTCAAGTATTTTTATGGTGTTTGAAGGTAATCTATAGATTAACCATTTTAGGGTCCTGCTGGTCCTCCTGGTCCTGCTGGTTCCATGGGTCCACCTGGTCTTCAAGGAATGCCTGGAGAGAGAGGAGGCTTTGGAAATCCTGGTCCCAAGGGTGAAAAGGTCAGTGTTTATTTTCAGACCTTAATCATTGGCGCTAAAAACACTTGATTAGCTTTATATTTGTTAACAATACATTTGTAATGCTTTATTTCCTAGGGAGAGGCTGGCGGTAAAGGAGATGATGGCTCCCCTGGTAAAGATGGAAGTAGAGTAAGTATTTTCCATAACTATGTATGGTGCAGACATTATCCTTTTTTATAAAAAAAAAAAAGTGCAAATACAACAATATTAGTTTTAAGCAACATATTGTTAATTCTTCTGCCAGGGGGTCAAAATCTTGTCTTTTTTATAAAGTCTACCACAATTGTCCATATGGAGTTCAACATTTCCAAGATAACCCTAACTGCATCAATTCAAATAAAGGGGAAAAAAACTTTTTAAGCAAACTCTAATTTTCCATAGGCAGTCAGAATATACACTGGAACAACATGTTTTAAATTGCAATGTGTACTGATAAGTCAATTTTCTTACTTAAAA
This sequence comes from Spea multiplicata, assembly GCA_009364415.1. Lineage (NCBI taxonomy): Eukaryota > Metazoa > Chordata > Amphibia > Anura > Pelobatidae > Spea > Spea multiplicata. The sequence continues at coordinate 9,580 of VKOC01003015.1, forward strand.
GCTGTTGAATTTATTCTTATAAGTCTTCCCAGAACTTGTAGTCACCCCCTACATGGTTATTGCACTATAGAGCCATACAGCCCTTACTGTGAAGAATATCCAGTAATCCTTTAATAAATGGCCTTTTTGGTTTGATATATTAAATGGACATAATGCTTCTATAAACTGTATTTTCATTTTTACTGTCTATAATAACAATTTGACTCATGGTTTGCTCTGTATTTTCAGGGTCCTGCAGGTCCCATTGGGCCACCTGGTCCTTCCGGTCCAGCTGGTGACAAGGTATGATATATTTATTAATGCGTGTGCTTTATACATTATACATTACTTATCCAATGGGCCACTGAGGTGGTAAATAATCACCGATAGCTTGGAAAGGACTGTGGTGGCTCCAGATAATGGTTTTTACACAGAGACTCATATTCAAGTTTAATGTGGCCTTATAGTAAAAATTACTTTTGACATAGATTTAATAACAAATTACAACATCTTAACGTAATATGAGTTGCTGAAGTAACCAAAAGAAGTAGCCATGTGAAGTAAAATGTATTTCTCTAATATACTGAAGTACGGAATACTATCTAAACTTACTATTGGAGTCATGCTATTGCTGGAAATGTTAGCCCTTAATAAATACAAATGATTAACTATTTTGAATAAATATTGCATACATATTTTCCAATCAAAAGACTGACAGATGCTTATAATAGTATATATATTAATGGCCAAAATAGCACAAGTTCTTTTGATATAATATCTAAAGAGGATGGTAATGCTGATAATTATCATTATTAACATATTCTTGTATTTTGCAGGGTGATAGTGGTCCAGCTGGTCCTCCAGGCCCCGTTGGTGCACGTGGTGGTCCTGTAAGTATCATATTAATGTCTGATTATATTGAAGAAATACCGGTATCACTCACACTTTAGCATTGGGTATAATACCAGAATCCTATTTAACTATTTACGAGGAATGACAATCACATAAAGACGGCTCTTAAATCTGAGTGACAATTGTAATTTAGCAATCAATCAAGACAATAATAATACATCAGCTTGCATTGGCACATATATATCCACTAAGTTCAATTTTATCTGCATCCATTCTTTTCTAGAAGGCAACCAAAAATATCAACCAAAAAACACTGCTAGTTTTGTATTAAAACAATAATATTTTTCTGGCACGCTTTTCTTGTTTTCAAATAAATTACATTCATTCAAACTAAAATTCCTATACTTTTGTTTTGCTTGCAAATATGTGTGAATCATAAATTACGATTTCCGATTTTAGGGTGAGCGTGGAGAAGGTGGCCCCCCTGGTCCTGCTGGCTTCCCTGGAGCCCCTGTAAGTACTGTACTGAAAAGCTAGAATCTAAAGTATTATCCCCTTTGTACAGAATGACCAAAATAGATTAAATCAATTTAAATTTATTTACTTTACTTTGCAATTCATTTTTTGTTTTGACCTGTGAAGTTTTACCTTTTAATCTTTGGTACATATAACCTGGTTGTTTTAGTCATGCTGTATCTTGGCTAAGACTATTGGGTCAAAATATTTCCAGCAAGTAGTTAATGTAAGAAATGAAGAAATGAAGATGCAGTATTTTAGAGTTTTGTGTTCTTTTTTATTACTCGTAGTCCTTCTGCTGCTTTGTACCCTTGTCCTTAAACACATAGCTGGGTGCATACCACAACCTTTTATGTCTTGCCTTTGATATAGGCCATTACCCAACTAAAGCACACATTTCAATCAGACATAGCTTCACGAGGCTTCATAAGGATCCAGTAGAGTTGAAATGTAAATTGTCCATGTGGTGGAAAAAGGCCAATTATTTCTTAGTAGAGTTGTGGTGGGCTTTGTATCTGTCTTTGCAATAGGTTGCTCAAAGTCCTAACTATCCAAATCAGACACCGACTGCATGACAAGTAATATGAATACTAAATAACCATTGCATTTTAATACATGTATGTTTTAACTGCCTGGACTGCAATAACCATTCACACCTTTTGAGTTGTATTGAACCTGGATACCTCTATAAATACTTATATATGGTTTCATACAGGGTCAAAATGGAGAACCTGGAGCCAAAGGAGAGAAAGGTGGTCCTGGTGAAAGAGGAGAGGCTGGTCCTCCAGGTGTTGCTGGTCCACAAGGTGGATCTGGGCCTGCTGTAAGTATTACATTGCCCTTATTGTATCACCTGAAGTAAATGTGAGTTACTCGACATGATAAACCTAATGCTTTGTATTTCTTTTCCAGGGTAACCCTGGCCCTCAAGGAGGAAAAGGCGATCGTGGTGCCCCTGGCTCACCTGTGAGTTTTCCTTCCAGAATTTTTGTTTGTCTACTACAAATGCTCATATAATCAACAATATCTAGAATATCTTAAAATTATGATTTTTTTTACACATATAGGGTGCAGCTGGCTTTCCTGGTGCTCGTGGTTTGCCTGGCCCTCCAGGAAGCAACGTAAGTACATCTTAGTTATTAAAATACACAATTCAAACTCAGAGTATGGGAGTAAGCAGATACAGTAAATGTTAAATTACTTACAATTAAAATATATACATATGAATGTAAAGATATGTTCAAAAGTGTGTTGCCACATAAGGTTTTAAAGGTTTTTTGTCTTATGTCAACCTTCCTGTGATGTCTTCACAATCTTTTACTTTTATAGGGCAATGCAGGTCCCCCAGGTTCTCCAGGCGGACCAGGAAAAGATGGTCCCCCAGGCCCAGCTGGTAGTGTTGGTGCCCCAGGCAGCCCTGGAGGAGCAGGTCCAAAAGGTGAACCGGGTCAACCAGGAGAAAGAGGATCTCCCGGTAACCGCGGAGAACCAGTGAGTGCACTTTAAAATACATCACCCAAGCAACATACCTGTGTTATTTTCAGACTTCTTGTGTTAAATATAAATTTGATAACCTTTTGTTGCTTACAGGGTGCCCCAGGTCCTTCAGGTATTTCTGGCCCAGCTGGTACTCGTGGTATTGTAGGATTACCTGGAATGCAAGGAAGACCAGGTACTCCTGGCATTCCTGGCCCTAAGGTATTGTATTCTGACACTTTTACTGTTAATTAGTATCCACTACCATTTTACTGCTTTATATGTTTCCTCGTTTTCATTATTTCTGATATTTCTAATGATGATAGAAATGCATTTAGCATGTAGTTATAAACATATAGATATTGATCCATATAGAGGTCAAAATGTCACTATTTTATGATCTATTATAGACACACAGTATTGTTCATAACAGTTTGCATCATAAATCAGCTTTTTGTTATTGTATAAATTATAATATTATAGAAATAAATAGGACCTACAAAACCAAGCAGGTGAAGTTGCATAATGTTGGTGTATTGAAGTCTGCACCACAGAATGAAACAACATATAAAATTGTTATTGATTTACCTTAGATATATTTAAAATGTTGAATGATGTAGAGATTTGTATATTATAGTAATATAGTACATATCTGATGTATAGGGTGAAGATGGAAAGTCTGGTTCAAATGGATCTCCTGGTGACCGTGGTTCTCCTGGTCCAGCTGGTCCAGCTGGTCTCAACGGTGCACCTGGTGAAGCTGGAAGAGATGTAAGTGAATCCACTACATTCGATCAAGAAGCATTTTGTTTAGGTCACATTTGTATTGAGATGTTATTACATGCTGAACATGAATGCTGTGGTTAGGAACAGGATTGTGCCAACGAGCCACTTCCATAATAAATTGAAGCATTTTCATTTCAGTGTGAAACAGAGAGTGCTGTTAATCAGTCAATGACAAATTGATAGGGTCTCTCACAGTGTAAAAAGTATGTGATAATGCCTTTGGGTAGAGATCGATACATAGAGCAAGCATTCTAATAAGCTGCTTTGCTATCCATGGTTACAGTAGTAACAAAGTAACAGTCCCTGCATGCTGCATGTTGTCAGATCAGCTTGCCAGAATGCAGAACTGTGATGTAACATGTATCCCCACCTCCCGTCAAAGCTCCCAAAAACACAGACACATTTTTTTTTAGAATCCAAAATGGTGTTGTATTTTTGTAAATGGGAATTTTGTCCGTTGATTGTATTTTCTAACACTCAAAAGGTAAATTAGTTGTTCTCTAATAATAATTGTCACAGGTGCTATAGTTTTGAGATAACATTTGAATAGGCCTAGAACGTGTTAAATAGCTAAAACAAAGGTGCAAAATGATCAGTTTCAGGATTGTGCGATTTATTTAAAAGTTCTTATATTATATCATTATCTTAGGGCAATCCTGGTAGTGATGGTTCACCTGGGCGGGATGGATCTCCTGGTCCTAAAGTAAGTATTCGGTTTTATTTTCTCTTTTAATCAATTGGTGCTTGTGCATAGCTTTATTTTTCTTCTGTTTTTTTTTTTTTAATAGGGTGATCGAGGTGAAGGTGGTTCTCCTGGTGCTCCTGGATCTCCAGGTCACCCCGGTGCTCCAGGTCCTGCTGGCCCAGCTGGCAAGTCAGGAGATAGAGGAGAGACTGTAAGTGAATGATTTTGTGGTCTTAAATGTCGATCCGTCTAGCATTTTATTTACAAGCATATAACTTTACATCCCCTGAAAATGTTGCTGAAATTTCTGATGAATATTTGTGTGTTCATTTTGTAATTTTACATTTCTTTTATTTAGGGTCCAGCTGGGTCACCTGGTTCCCCTGGTCCTGCTGGTGCTCGTGGTCCATCTGTAAGTTTTCAAATAGTATACCTGAAAAGTAGTAATTCCTAAAATGGTAGACAATACTATTATATTTTTTTGATGTCCTGGTTAAGCATGCATTTTTTGGTTGCTAATCTTAGGGTCCTCAAGGTCCACGTGGTGACAAGGGAGAAGCCGGTGAACGTGGTACCAATGGAATTAAAGGCCACAGAGGTTTCCCAGGAAATCCTGGTCTTCCAGGTCCTCCTGTAAGTACTTACATTTTTTAAAGGCACTTAAAGACCAACAGCCAATAGATCATATGTTCCCCAGTTTGAGCTTAATAATTTCGGTTTATAAAGGTGTAGGGGCAACATGCAAACTGTCAAATGCTATGCTGAATGCAACCTATAAACCAGTTATTTCAGCCATTATGGTAACACTTGGATTCATCTTTTGCCTAGGAAGAATAAGAGTACCCCTTCCTGTGATGCATAAACATAAAAGTCATTGCCACAGTAATTTAAATACATATTAAACCGTACACAAAGGATATCATATCCAACATTATTCTGAGCTACATTTTGTTAAAAATAATTAAATCAAAAATGTTGCCAATTCTAAAGCTATTGTAATTGAGAGAGAAGAAGTACATCTCTCTTACCATGAATATATAATTTACTTGTAGTTTGATATGATTTTGTTTCATACTAGGGTGCTTCTGGAGAACAAGGTACTGCTGGAAGTCCAGGTCCTCTTGGTCCCAGGGTAGGTATAATATTATATTGCTTGTCATGATGGCACTTTTATTATGTCAAATAGAGATATGTAATACTATAACATAGGACATATCTGCAAATTATTGTGCAAAGAATAAGAGATGTGGAATGGAAATTAAAAAATGCCTTGCATTAAAATTTGGACAATTCGTTAATCGGTCAATGATGTGAACAATATATAGCATTTATCTGGATTTAGCTAGATTGCAAAGGTGTTTTATGAATAGGAATGGATGTACAAGTAATACATGTCTTCTGTTTTAGGGTCCACCAGGCCCAAGCGGTCCTCAAGGAAAGGATGGTACTAGTGGATATCCAGGACCCATGGGCCCACCAGGTCCTCGTGGTAGCAGAGGAGAAACTGGTCCAGAGGTAAATATATGCAGTTACAATTATGCCTAAAATCTGTTCCATTAGATCGTTTACTTATCCTAGGACGTCCATGATATATTAATTAAGATTAATGAATGGTTTATCAAAGCTGATTTGTCCTGGAGGGCCTTAGTAACATCAATAAAGAGGGTGAATATTTTTACAAAGAGACAGATTTGTAAACTCTAGATTTGCTTATGAGTTTACCAACATGAAATGTTTCACACCTTTACAAAATGTACGAATTTTGATGATTTCTCCATTCAATGTTTAGGGAGCATCTGGTCAACCTGGTCCTCCTGGACAACCTGGTCAACCTGGACCACCTGGCCCTTGTTGTGACGGTGGTGCTGCTGGACTAGGTTCCTCATTTGAAAAAGGACCTGCTGGAGCTCCATACTATGGTGATCAACCACTCGATGGGGCTTTAAGTGCTTCTGAGATAATGTCTTCATTGAAATCAATCAACAGCCAAATAGAAAACATCATCAGCCCTGATGGCTCTAGAAAGAATCCAGCACGTAACTGCCGTGATCTCAAATTCTGTCATCCAGAGTTTAAGAGTGGTAAGTACATTCACAAATACATAAAGACATTTTGGTAACACCATGAATAAAAATACTTTTGTTATTCTATTTTACTACCAAACAATATAATAAAATAACCTTTATTTTGTGACACTGGCATTGGTCAGGTAATCTTTTAACGTAGAACAACGCACTATTTGCTGTAACATGTCTTGCCAAGTATATTATTTTATTGAAGAACTGTTATCTACATACACAACAACAGACGTACAAATGAAACACAATTGGGTTTAAATGTGGCATTCATGGCTGCTATCCTGTGTTTTTCTGTAGGAGAATATTGGATTGATCCCAACCAAGGGTGCAAAATGGATGCCATTAAAGTCTTCTGCAATATGGAAACTGGTGAAACCTGTGTAAATGCAAATCCAAGCAATGTTCCACGTAAAAACTGGTTCACTAGCTCTGGAAATGAGAGGAAACATGTCTGGTTTGGAGAGTCTATGAATGGTGGCTTCCAGGTAGGTAAAAAATACTTAGAACTATGCTACTCATTATAATTGTAATGTAGATTCTGTTTTAATATAGATCATACATTATCCCTGCTTCGAATTTGAGTAATAATAATAATAATAATGTAATCCACTTTTTAGTTTGGCTATGGAGATTCAGAGCTCCCAGAAGATGTTTCCGAAGTCCAGATAGCATTCCTCAGAATTCTGTCTAGCAGAGCCTCTCAGAACATCACTTACCACTGCAAGAACAGCATCGCCTATATGGATGGCCAGAATGGAAACGTAAAGAAGGCTTTGAAATTCATGAGCTCCACCGAAAGCGAACTGAAGGCTGAAGGAAACAGTAAATTCACGTACACAGTTTTAGAGGATGGTTGCACTGTAAGTATATTGCATATTGAAAGATTAATTATGCAACTCGAGCCCATCTTATTACATTCAAGAGACAAAAAGTGTACTCTCCCCGTTATAGTAAATGTCCTAAAAGCACCTTCTGAGTTTTACCAAATACATAGAATTATCAAAAAGCTACAATTCTAAAAAAAAAGAATAAGCAAACTGGTTTTCTGACAGGGTCAGTCACATCATGTAGGCAATGTAGGCCCTTGAATTGGGGGCTGAGATGGTGGGAAGCACTACTCCAGGAGAGAAATAACTTGCTAGGGAGGCTAGG
>VKOC01003016.1:0-20741 GCA_009364415.1 Spea multiplicata
GTAATATGACATCATATTTCGGCGCCCAGCAGTGAAGCAGCGGGCACCAGCGAGCGGCTTTTAAACACTGATGCGGAGGAGAGAGAGAGGCCTAGCAACCGCTCGGCGCCCCTCTCTCTCCTCCGCAACAGTGTTTAAAAGCCGCTTGCTGGTGCCGGCTGTTTCACTGCTGAGCATATTGCGGCGCTCAGCATAAAATGCCGGCACCGGGGCGGTGGTAGAGGGCTCGGGGAGGAGAATGAGGGGCGTCGAGCGGTTGCTAGGCGCCCCTCTCTCTCCTCCGCATAAAAAAAAAAAAAAACGGCTTTTAAAAGCCGCTCACCGGCGCCCCCCTAAGGATGGCGCCCATGGCACGTGCCATAGCTGCCATACCCTATATACGCCTCTGCTCCCCACTGATGAGCGGCACCCAGGTCGGAACCCCCTCCCTCTATAAGAACGCCACTGCCTTTTTTGGGGACCCAGGAAAACAGACATAGGAGGTAGCAGTTTAGTGGTAACTACACATTTCTCAGACTTCCCTCTCATGGATGGATAAGGTCTAACTAAACTAGGTGGGCCATAGATCCTACTGGGCTGGGTATACGTGGGACGGGCAACAGCATGTTTAACCATGTCCATCTTTTCCTCCAACAGCACCCCTAAATAGCACATAGCATTTCTACACATAACTTAAAAACTTCCCACCAGTTATTCCAGAAAATGTTCTAACAGTTTTCAAATAAATCTGAAGACCGAATGTCCAGCTGCAATGCAATGTAATCGAAAATATATAGCTTAATCAAAATAAATACTCCCACTAATCTGTTACATACTAAATGTAATATTCTACATTCGGCTGGAAGCAAAAGTCTCAAGAATAATACTTATAAGTCAATCTGTTTCTGAAGAGCGATAACCAATTGACATTTGACTGCAATTATTGGTTGTAAAACCCAGTAGAATGCACTCCTAAGCTAGGCATAACCCAACTAAAACACATTACATTAAGTACATGTCGCTATGTCTTTGAATAATATTAAACCGGGTAAAGGAACTTTAAAGAAAAAAAAAATGTACCAGCTTTAAAAAAATAAACCCACTTATAATATATCACAGCAGTCGTTTATTTTAAAATAGGGATTTTCATCTTAAAGCTGATCAAAGGCAGAGTTTTTTTTTACAGCTAATAAACTCCTCTCAGTGTGGAGCGTCTTATTAAACCGTACTAGGTTAAAATTAGAAACTATTTCAACAAGCCGTACCTCTTGCATGGTCTTTGTGTGATTAAATGATAAAGACCAGAGAGTTAATGGAAAATATAAATCATTACAATCTCACTAACAGAACTTTGTCTCCCAAATAATTTCACTTTCATCTTCTCATTCCTTATCACAATTAGTGGTTAAAACAATGAGTCATTGTTTTGCGTTCCGAGACTCATTCGCTACGTTCTAAACCGTGGGACGCGATGGAGAGTAAATAAAGCGACAATTCATAACCCCCATAACGGCCTTGACAGTGTTTTCTGTAATGAACACAGTCCGTCAATGTGTTTTTATGACGCCTATATAGAAAACAGCAGTGTGCCTTCACCACTACATGACCTAGTACTGTTTTACAATTATGATTCTTTTGCTTTTCATAAATAACAACTCATAAAAATGTTTGTTTTTCCTTTTATAAAATGTTGACCTAGATGCAGGAGATAAGCATGCGTTTTAGCACCAAGGTTTGTACAAGAGGTTGTAGGCCTACTGATTGCAGGAGACTAGGAAGAATGTGTAAGTCTCAAGGTAGGTCTGCCTGGTAAAGTCCACGTTTATCCCCGCCTAAATGAATCAACATGAACCTCTGCACTTCTCTTCCTTTTCAACTTTGCTCTCTTCCTGTCTCCCAATGGGGAAACGGAGGTGGAAATGATAAGCAGGTATGAGGTAACATTACCCTCTTACATTACCACCCTCAGTCTCTGAAGGCCCAGTCAGAGCCACATCAGCCATGTTCCTTTCTTTAGGATGGATGCCAATGGATTAACGGGGGAACATGGATCAATCACACCAAGGCTCGGCGTTCTGACAGTCCATATCTCTTACCTGTCCCATTGGGTCCTGAGACATGCGGCAATCATCCTCCCTCCATGACATCACGCAGTATCAGCGAGAGAGGGTGATTGCCGCATGTTCATACAGGAGGGAAGTGGAGGATGCGCTAAATTACTGTGTGTGTGTGTATGAATGAAAGAATGTGAATGTGTCCCAACAAACAAATAACTACCGCAAACCTACCCAAGATACCAGCACTACCACCATGAGACCTGTCTTAGAATTATAATATTTCTAGAGACAGACCCTGCTAACTAAGAAACTTCAGGAATATCAATATTGTTCCATCAGCCTAAAACCTGTGCAGACGGAAAGAGCAATGCACTACACCACCGCTAGAGGACAAGTCTACAGGATCTAACTGGTATGACCCAACCAGACACAGTGTGTGGCACAAGCGGGAACATGTGTGTTAATCACGAGAATGCAGCATTACATAGAACTCTCTGGCTGGCTTCCTTTCTCCATCATTATACAGAAGTTAATTTGTTCCTAAGCACGAAAGGTTGATAAGTGTAGTTTCCCAGGAGACCATATTGTGGAAAAATAGCCAACATACGTTTGCTGGTATTAATCCACTAGGGGGCGCTAGATCAATGCCAACAGCACTGCAAATCTATTCTCCAAGCAATGGAAACAAATAGTACTCACCTTGCTATGTGTTTGTGCCTCAGATCACATTCACATCACTTTTTTTTTTTAACACCCAGCATTCTTCTGTTGTTTCCTGCAATGCACAGATTTCCAGCTTTGTAGGCGACAATTTCAGATAAAACAAGTTAATTGTTGCAAGCTGTTATTCATTATACAGAATGTAACATCATTCCGAGTACATTGAATGTACTGGGCATACAGATGGTTTATCTCTATGCCATGCTATACATTCTCCATAAGCATAATAAGTGGACCTTGGCAGTTTAAAAAAAAGTAATTGTTGAAGGATATTTATATTTTCTCCCCGTCTCTTGTGGTACATAGAGTAGCTGCAACAATTCCCTTTACATACAATGTTTTCGAAGTATAATGTAAACACAGTTCTTTACATACACTTGGAAAACCTTTACTTATGTATTCTATGCATATACAACCTTGTTTTTTTATATAAATCACTTTACTAAATGTCACATGCTGAAGGACAAACTCTTCTGTACTGGGTACCTTCACGTGAGCTTTTGGTATACTTAATTTGACATTAAACTGCCAGACCTTAATCTGCATTTTATGAATGATTATCACTATGAATGTATTCCTACTTGTTTATTTATCATTTGGCTTTATCAACAGAAAGTCGACGTACCCTTGTTTATTTGATCAGCAAGTTTTGCCTGAAGAGTAAAACATAATTTAATGACCTAAAGCTCGAGGTGCTCGTTATCAGGGAGGCACCATATATATATATATATATAATACACGGTATATATATATTATATACTATATATATAATATATATATATATATAGGGCAAGATTGACGTGAACTCCCAGCAAATATTATTCAAAAGCACCTATTTGAGGCATAAATGTTGGGGATTCCATCACACTATATGACCAGATTTTGCTTTCCCCGTCATTTCCTCATTCAATATTTATGCCTTAGATTGCTGCTTTGAAATAAAATGTACTGGTTTTCTCAATGGGCACACTACTACCACCTGCTGGTCAGAAACAGTATTCTTTTTATGCTTCTTATACATTCTGTTCATGGTGTTTCCAGGCAACATTGATTGAACCTTAATCCTTTGTGTGCCAGAGGTGTGAACAGGTCAACCCAGAGCAAAGCATCGTCATACCTCTGACACCGAAAATTATTCATTTGACCCTGTGATGGATCGGAAAGGCAAAGCTATAAAATGGATACATAGAAAGACAGGAAGGAATTAGGATAGGATGACAGTGATGCACATTGATATACACATAGCAACAAAAATGCAAGAAAAATCAGTTAAATATTAGAGTCTGGAAGAGAAAAAAGAAAAACACAGCAAGGGAACCACAGCAAAGGCATAGGTTTAATTATTTACCACAGTATATACTTGTCCATAAAGTAATATGCACATTTTTCTCTCATTTTCATTTCTGTCTTAATTCACTCTCTCTGCCTCTCTCTTTCTCTCTCTGCCTCTCTCTGTCTCTCTCTCTCTCTCGTTCTCTTTATATTTTATTCGCTCTCTCGCATTCTTTTTATCTTTTTTCTCTCTCTCTTTTTTCTCTCTCTCTCTTTCTTTCGCTTTCTCTCTCTCCGTCTTCCTCCTTCCTCTCTATCTCCACCACACACACACACTCAGTGGCGGCTGGTGGGTAAATCCAATGGGGGCTCATGCGTTGTTAGACCCGCCTCCTCGTTCGCGTCAGTCATTGGGGAGGGCGGGGAGACTCCGGGCTGGTCGGTGAGTGTGTTGGCTGGGAGCTGACAGGAGCCGGGCACTTTGTAATGTAAGCAAGGTTCTGGCAGCCATGAGCAAATAGGGTCTTTCTTCTATCGCACGTGCGCTACAGTTGCCTGTTCATAGCTCTTTCTTGCATAGACAGGCTACATCAGGGGACAGGAGGCTTCATATTAAATATATGTTTATTATAATACACTTATTATTCCTATTTAATTTAGATTAAAATGGATTTTTGATGAACTTTTTTTCCTTTTGCACTTGGGGAGCCTTCATTGCACACAACACTATTCAGCATGTCCTAAACTCCTCCCCTGCACACAACACATACCCGACAGACCAAACGCATACAACACCAGCATCCACCAGCACTGACACAAAACATTTACCCACAACCACTCTCCTCTTCCTACACTAACCACCAGACCCTTGTTAAAAAGTGCATTATCAGTCACGCTGGGTGATGCATACAGCAAAGATCCAATAATGGTACACTTTTAGCCCATTTTTAGTGTGACCGAGAATTCCCACTGCTGGTTGATGGGCCGTCATGTATAATGTGTTTCTGTTTCCAGGATTGAAGACGTTAAGGATCCTAATTAATGCTATGTGCAGGTTTAATTGAATGAGATTTCTCCCAGGCAAAATATTCTGTCCTTTTAACAACAATGAGCAGATTTGGAAGTCTTCCTGTACTTTTGTTCCAAAGCCTCCAAAAAAAAAAATGATGACTCGGGGACAATCAGTATGCTGCTGAAGTCGATTTTCGTAATGAGAAATAACAAAGAAATGGAAAGTGTTGTCTTCAGGGAATCCAGATCAATCTATAGATATCATTCTACCAGCAAAGTCCCAATGAATAAAATGAATGTAAAGCTTTAATTTGATGTTGCAGATCTCCGAGCTATTTAGGGGACTTGTTTCCATGTCCTTGATTACTGACAGCTGCCATATGTACACTTTTGATAATAGGTAATGTTTAATTTCCAATTCTCCAATTTCCAATATGCTAACGGCAATAAAAAGCTTTCGAAAATGACTAGGAAGATTACTGAGTCTTCCCAGGTGGGTTTATTTTTACATTTCCCTTTACAAATATCATTCAAAAAACAATATTTACATATATATCACCTGGGAGGTATAATTATAATAAATTATCTATTTATTTATTTGGAAAGTCGTGTGAGTGCGTGACTTGGACTGATATATATATCAGGGACGCGGGTGACGGGTCATGTTGGAGTCCCTGTGCCGGGGCAGGATTGCTGGGGCAGACGGGTGCTTTAGCGTTTGGTGCCATCTGTAGACACAACTGGCAAACACAGAGAGCCTTAGAACAGGCTCTCAGCAACAGCTTCTGAGTTACCAAATCCACACCCATAGGTTAAAATCCAGATGATTCAACAAGTTCTTAGTATAAAGGGGCAAACCGGGTTCAATGTCAAAATCCAGAAAAGCAAAATAGGTAATCCACAGAATGTAAAGAAGCTGAGCATATACCCAGACATTTTTTTTTAAATCCCCTTTAACCTATATCCCACTATACCACCACCAAAACACCCCCAAACCATCACGTTGCCTCCATGCTTGACAGAATCTTTCCATTTGTTCTTCATCTCTCTAATATTTTGTGATCTGAACACCTCAAAGAAAGATTGCGGTATCCATAACTCTTTTTATTCTTCCTCTGTCCGTTGTCTGTGGTGTTTTGCCCATCTTCTCTTTATTAATAATGCTTCTACTTGGGGACATCTGTTTCTCAAACTAGACCCTCGAATGTTTTTTTGCTCGGTTGGCACTGGGACACCCCACTCCTCTTTCTATTCTGTTTGCGCTGTTCTGTGAAGGGGGTAGTACTCAGCATTGTATGAGCTCTTCGGTTTCTTGGCAATTTCTCACATGGAATAGCCTTCATGTCTCGGAATAAGAATAGACAAACAAGTTTCAAAAAGAAAGTTCTTTGTTTCTGGCCATTCTGGGGATTCTAATCAAACCAACAACTCCAGATACTCAACTAGTCAAAAGAAGGCCAGGGCAACAGTTTTCAGCTGTGCTAACATTATTGCAAAAGGCTTATCTAATGATCGATTAAACTTGGTTTAGCGAACACAACGTGCCATTGGAACGCAGGAGTGATAAAGGGCCTCTGTATTCCTACAAAGATATTCTATTAAAAATCAGCTTTTCCAGCTACAATAGTCACTTACTAGTCATCAACTATTTCTGGTCCATCTTGTGTTATTATTAATGGACAAAATGTGCTTTTTCTTTAAAAACAAGGACATTTCTAAGTGATCCAAACTTTTGATCGGTAGTTTATGTTCTCTATACCTCACAGGTAGTATTACAATGCTTTCTATAGAACACTCAATATAATTTTTGTAAATCTTTGAAGGTCAAAATTGCAATCGCACAGATCACATGTCTTATAGAGCTTGTTGGACAAAAAATCATGTTTTCCCATTCTCCCATTTAAAACACCATTCCTCTTTATACCGTATAGCTTAAAGGAGCATTAAAATTAAAAAAATGATTTACACAGGAATGGAAATCGGGTAGCAACAGGTTGAGAATAGGGTTATGGAACTGACCATTTGGTTTGATGGTCAGATATGGACCAAGTCCCTGGTAAACAAAGGCTGCTTAAATCTTGCCTCCAGTTGGCCTGTCTTGCTCGTTTAGTCTTATATCCACGTCAGCGTCTTAGCTTTTATGGACTCAGAGGAGCATCTGTATCTTAATGATGTTATGGATATAACCTTAGATGCGAAACATGGTGGAAAATACATAAGTGAACACAATTACAACACAGGGACCTCCAGTAAATTCAGAAACATATTTCTCAAATTAGGTACACAAACACATCTTAAAGTTTGAATAACTATCTAAGAAAAGTAAGTCCCTTATCAAGTAGCCATTCCACCTGCTTTACTGCCCATACAATAGACAGTTTTAAGGTATTTTATCATGTTCTTCATGTTTATCATGTATCACCGTTAAGGATTTTCAAGCATCTGGTGAAAACCAGAAGAATGGGAGAAAGGTTTCTATTTTTAAGTTCTGATGACTAGTGTCAACTGATTTTACTTTTAAGATTCCTAAAAAAGAAGCCATAACCAGTATGTCCACGGTTTTTTTTGCTCCTCTTGAAGAGGAGAAAATGCATAATTGTTTTTACTTTTTTTTTGTACAAAGTAAGTCTTCCTGCCAAATCAAAAAGGCAACATTGTGCATAGTAATTTACATTATGTCATGTCTTGGATCTTTATTTGGAAAAAAACAAGATGGGGAAAAAGGGAGAAAAAATAAATAGGAAACTAGGCTGACATAAACACATACCTAACACACAATTAATTGTAGAACAGAGAAAACCCACAGAGGACATTACAGGATGCTGCATGAACTGTGTTAATGCTAATATCGCGAACAGCTGGATAGCTAGATGCTGATAACAAGGCAAGTCATTTTAATTTGCTACAAGGTTTAGTTTTTAATTGAACCGGTAAGAATTAAAAAGCTGCTGCAAGCAAAAGCAGAGGGAAGAATTTGGCAGTGAAAATGAACTTTTTTTTTGCAAAAGGAGAGTTTGGAATATGTTCTACATTTTCAGATTAGAGTCGCTACAATTGAGAGGTATTATCTGCCGCTTGTTTCCAAGTGGATTAGACTTGAGTTGTGACTTGCGCCTGACTGGGTCTAAGATAGGGTGACCACTTGGGTATAGATGACTTGAGACTACTTTCTTGGATCTCTTGCTCGGTATTGAGAGATCAACAGACTACACGTTAGCAACATAGAATTTGACAGCAGATATGAACCATGTAGTCTGCCTGTTTTTCCTGCTGTAAAGACTCAAAACTTAATTGTTTCTTGATCTTATCTCATACATATGCCTATCCCATACACGTTTAGATCCCTTGCTGCATTAAAACGCTACCATATTAAGTGATCCTAGCACTTTTCTGCTCGGATAATGAGGATTCCTTAGGGATGGTGGCAGCATATACGTGTCCTAGCACTGGGATGGTAATTTGTGACCTTCCCACGCATTGTCCTGTATTAATAATGGCATGACACTAATAAATTAAGATATATAGTTTACCTGTGGAGGTAGAAACCTTATGGCCAGCTCTGGGGTCCTTTACTAAAGATAAAAAAAAAATCACATGTGATCTGCATATAAAGATCCATGCTACAGTGTGCACCAGCATGTAGGCAACCATAATAGTTTGCTGACAATTTTAATTACAAGGTAGTTAAACTCCAGGTGCCAATTGCTCAGAACTTGATAAGCGTGATTGAAGCTCCTCTGAATCGGCTATTCATGTTTTGTGTAATGTGGGTGTCCAGTGAACGAGATGACGATTTACCGTAGATTATTGGCCAAGGTTGCACTAGTGAGAATAATATTTTATATATATATATATATATTATATATAATATATATAATATATATACCAGGATCCTGGACATTGTTTTGTATATTATTTATCAATTTGTACAAGCTCAACGTAACCATCAAAGCTTCTACAATTTTAACAAAACCAGTGATTGACATGTGTCTAATGTGCCGTAGATTAGAAGGTTTCTAATTTATAAATAATTTACATGAGAACAAAAGAGCATCCTCTTTGTAAACCAAAGTTGTATTTGCTATTTTGCATTTGTTTAACAAAGGCTGATGGGTAGATTAGACAGTTTGACTATTTCAGTCTTTGGAGTAGGCTGTGTTTGGCAGGATATGCATAATTCTTGATTCAAGATAGACAGTGGCTTTTGTTGATAAACTTCAGAAGGCTGGGATTTAGTTTAGACTAAACGGTAATGTGGATAAGTATTTGCTATGGAATTTCTGTCACTTGAAATGCTATCAATAGGGAGTGACA
Organism: Spea multiplicata; assembly: GCA_009364415.1. Lineage (NCBI taxonomy): Eukaryota > Metazoa > Chordata > Amphibia > Anura > Pelobatidae > Spea > Spea multiplicata. The sequence continues at coordinate 9,354 of VKOC01003016.1, forward strand.
TACACCTTGAGGAAGCATCAAAGATTACCAATTAAAACATATAGATTCATTGGCATTGGGTGGAATGTTGCAAGTCGGACATTATGAATCCTTCTGTTTAGCTAGGTTGTGTTCAACGGCTCTTTAGAGTCTTTGGGTCAAATTGGCGAAGAACGTTTTTGGTTGAGTTTTTACTCAAGTTAGAGGTTGGGGGTTGAGTCAATTACTCATGTCAGAGGTTAGGGCTTGAGTAGGTCATCAAGTCATCAAGACTGGAGACTATATAGAACAGTCTTATAGAACATGTAGAGTAAATATACCTGGGATTTATTCGGTAAATGGGAAGTTCTGTTAACTGTATAAATCATGAGTATGTCTGCAAGAAGGACTAAATTAGCCCTGTATAATGCATAGCAATCGCAGTAAAAGTAATTTTTTTTCTTACGTCATCTGAACTAGTCACTGTCTAGTAAATAAACAATTTTCTCTTCTGGTGATTAAGGAGATAAAATGGTAACTGCCACTGAAATACGATGAAACTACTGGGATTTCTGCATCATAAACACATCTTTTCGTCTACCTTTTAGATTTGTTTCTATTTTTATTCCTGTCCCATTGTGATTTTTGTTCAGCTTTTTATGGTCCCTCTGTGACTCTACACACCAGGAAGCCTAGATGGTGATACTCATATAGATACTCATATATAGATACTCTTATGTCTGAATATAGCGTTGTCTTCTATTGATTTGTTTTGTAATTCCTCTTTCTAGAAGAAGCAATATTAAAAGTCCAGCTGTTACTTACAGGATGAAAGCACAGTTTTATTTATTTATATTTTGAACTGCAAAGTTTAAATTAAATAATCTGGGATATTCAGAGAAAGTGGATTTTGTTAATGTTATTTCTGTTGAGAACAAATAAATGCACATAAAATTAAAATGTAATAGGGAAGAACGAGGTTACATCATTTTACAATTTACTGGAAATCTTGTGCCCCAATGGGAAAAACCAAACACATTCTTGCTCACTTAGAATATGGACCCCCCACTTTGTCGTGAAAGTGGCCACTTAACCCTAAGGCCATGTGCATAATACTTAATATAATATGCATGCTTACTTTATAACCAGGGCCAATGAAAAATAGACTCTGTCACTTTAAGGCCAGTGGTCCATAGACTACAGGTGTGTGGCCGTCTGCTGGATCCCTGCTAAGAAGTAGAAATATATCTTGCAGTTGCATGTATCTAGAAGATGGCGGCATACTACATTATTACATCAGCCACCTGGGTAGTGTTGATTATTAGGAAGGGTTAATGGCCAAATACCTTTAAGGCATTTGCTTGGTGGGCCTGATGGTCAGATCATTTTCCATGAAACTTTACATAGACCTGTAATTCTGTACTTGTGTATAATATGACCATAAGACCATGCTACCTAGATATGGATGTCCCATTGTGGTCTGATATATATCCTTTGCACACTGAGTTAAAATAGGATCATGAGAACACTGCACAACTGTAAAAATCTGCTATTGAAACAAACTATGAAAGGAATTGTGCATTAAGTATTTTAAGTTAAAACTCCTGTACATTATTTATTTATTCATCTTACCATTACATAAGTTATGGTGGGTAAAGGTGATGAAAAATCCTTCCACTAAAATTAAAGGGGGTAGTAGAAGCATTATTAAACACTCATCTACACACACCAGACAAGCCAGAAGGCTCGCTTTTCCCCTCTCATGGTGCTGCCACAACCACAAGCCTCAAATATTAAGCCAGTATCTCAACCTCATGCTGACGAGTCCCATTAAGGACGAAGCAGCTGTCCATGAGTGGTGATCTGGCTACTGCGCCTCTTCCTGAGTTTTGTCTAAAGGCTGTCCTGTACAGCGGGCAATTACTTTCAAGGGATCCATGTATAAAATAGATATAGAGGCAAAAGGTGAGAATTGTTGACCTTATTTGCATGCGCCTACCCAGAATCCCTTGTTGTGGAAGCAACATCAGATTTCTGAGGGAAAAACAAGCCGTCTGGTGTCTGTAGATGAGTGTTTAATAATACTTCTACTACCTCCCTAATTTTATTCAGCTAAAAATTCTGGAATTAACTTCTACATTCTAGGCATCCTTTTCTCTTAAGTTGAAAATTTGGCCCAGTGTTGAATCCACCCTTTTTGACAAATGAAATAGACATCAAAACAGTGTATTAGCATTGCAGATATCATAAAGCCGTTACAAGACGTTGATATATTTTATGTTTACTTGCATGTGCGTAAAATGCCAAAAAGAGCAAAATCTACTGTAACAGAACATTTCTGTTTCAAGATTACTTGTTCTGGGTCATTTCCATCTCTACTTTTTAGCTATTAACAACACCCTGTATATGGGGAGCTGTGCATTAGAACCACAGCAAAAGATTAAAAGCATAGGGAAGGCATAGCTCTATTTCCCCAAGCCTGCTCTTGGCATTGTCTTTTGGAAACAATAGGTTGCCAGATGCATTAAAGCCAAGAAAATGTGGTTCTCTTCTAGACAATGATAAAGAGCTGTTTCCTACAATAAGCATGTTATAGCTCCAAAATCTAGATGAGCAGCATCAACCCATGGGATTCAACAGAAGTAAGATGTTAGGTCTGTGTTTGTATCTGGAAACAAGGGGAAAGTGGATGAGTTTAAAAGGCTTAAGCTTAAAAGAGGAATAGCTTTGCTGAAACTGTCTAAAAAATGTCTTACAGTTAGGAGAACATATTTATATAGTCCCGGAAAACTGTCAGAAATTCATATTTTGTCTTAAGCTTGGGAGGGAATATTTTAAGAATTGATACATTTACCAATATACTGCATTAAAAAAAACGTAAAGGTTTCAGAGAATATATAGAAGAGGAACGCATGAGACTAATATGGTTCTTATAGAAGTATAGGTCCAAGGCAATTAAAAAACTTGTGGGGCTTGTTCAACTTGTGTGGCCCCGCAGCAACAACATTTTTAATATGTAATGAATCAGGAATAATGTACAGACCGGAGTCACTAAGGTGAGGTACGGACAGATGGTTTGCATCCATTGGGAATATTATATTTGCTCCTGCTGTCTCTCCTTGGTTGTCCGTAGATGAGAGCACCACGCCTGTCCACTCCATGTGCTGTTGCTTTTTTTTTTGGTAGCCCCACTCTTGTACCTTGTTAGCCCTGCGTCTCCGGCCTGGCCCCACTACCTCCTACCAGGAGCAGGTGAATTTCTTGGACGAGCCCTGAAAAGATGCTGAATAATGTTCAAATCCAAAATAAATCAATCAAAACTGCAATGAAAGGAATGTAATGATAATGACAATTAATGAATGCAACCTGTGTAATATGGTCAGATACAGGCTGGATATTGGATGGCTAAGTAGCCAGCAAATGGCATTTCTGTGACTACTACTTGGCTATGTATAGGCTTATGTCACATTGTTATACTTTCTGGAGTGTCGTTATCAGTATGTGTCCTTATAGGCCACTTGCCCATTGTACGTTTGCCTGGCGTGGCAGATGGGTGGTCTGCGCCTGTCTACTGGACCTTAAGTAAATGCTTGCATTGAAGACTCATGGTTAGTCCCTCTATCGTTTAGTCTGACCCAACTATCTGTTGGGTGTTTTGATTATCAGGTGATATGAAATGTAGATTTAGTCAGAGCTTTACCTAGGGGAAGGACAGAACGTTCGAAATCTGGATAAATTAAAGGTAAACGACCTGCATTCTGAGTTTTAAAAAGTTTTAAATATTGGCAAGCAACCAAGAAAAAAATCACCCTTGACATGCATGTTCATTATCTCACTAAGCGTTACACTATCCTTCCTAATGAGGAACCAAAAAAAACTCATAATGACTGAACATACTGTATGAGTAGTTTATTACCACCATTACTGTCACACGTCACTTTAATTTGTTTAAAATGATCATTATGGTATTTATGAAGTAAGGAAATTGTCTGTGAAGTGGCTGTGTCTTCATTTGTATGCAGCAATTTTTGTCTTTGAGCATAATTCCAAGGATTGATTATGTCGTTGCTCCGTGAACATTTCATACTTGTAGTGAAATGGTACTTCTCCTCTATACTGACATATGCCCCATCAGCAACATTAACCCCTTAAGGACAATGGGCGGTGTCAAAACCCATTGAAAACAATGCATTCTGAGCCCGTACATGTACGACCTTTGTCATTAAGGGGTTAAATGCTCAGACTTTGCATACTATCAAAAAAAGAGGAGATCAGCTTCTTGCACAAACCTCTGTTTAATTTTCAAGAGAGGTGTTTTCAAGAAGGTGTTCAGTGTTCAGCCGTACGGATTTGGATTTACAGTTTGGTTTTTGAGAGAGCGCATTGAAATTACATGGAAATAGTCCTATATTATGCCTGATAGGAGCCAAGAGCCAAACACTTTGTAACAACTTACAAGCAATAAAAATGCAAATATACTTTGAAAAATATACTCCTATCACCTTTTTTTTCTGGAAACATTTTTGCTAACCTAAGTTTGTATTTTCTATTTACAGTAAACAGTCATATTTATGCAAATATTTTTTTTTCTTCAAATTCTGCACTTGTGTCCTCAGATACTCTTGGTTGGAAATTACTTTTTTTGTCGAGTTATCGTTCCCTGATTTTAAAGGGATAGTTCGTCTCTACTGGAAGCCACAGAATGCTTTACAATGCTTTTGTAATGCTAGCAAGAGTGCCTAGGGGAATGATCGTTTTTGGTATTCCTGTCAAAATAGCGTGTGATTCTAGCAGTGTAAGCACATACATGGTAGCCCTCCTTGTGAAGGGTCAAGTCACTCCATAGACAAAGCCATTATTGAATATGCTCTTTTCTTTTCTAGCAATGCTCCGTCCAGCACCCTCTATACACTAAACACAATTGCAACAATAGCATGTCATGCTAGGATCCTTGTTCAAAGAAGGTTTTCTGCCTATGACAGTCACATTCACCTTCGGCCGAGCCTCCAGGTACCATGACCTCCAGGACATAGCTGCTTCTCTCAAAAAAACAGAACCTAAGGGCAAAGCTAGCTTGAAGTCAAAGAAGAAGCCAAAGGTCAAGATGGACGGCAAACCAGTAAAATCAAGGAGAAGCCAGACATCAAAAAGCAAGAAGACAAATGATCACCAAAAAGGCTCACCAAATGGGCAAAGATGTGAGTTATAAAGACACCAAGAGGCAAAAGGCTATTGTGTCCAAGACATCTTAACACAAATCCACACCTATCGCAAAGGCTAAAGATACCACAAAAAATACCAGATACGTGCCGGTGTGTGTCTAGAAGATGCAAAGGAGCAGTTAGAATCCCTCCAAGGTGAAGCCTCCTCATTGTAGGAGATATCCCAGTTATTATTTAGTCATAGAGTAGAGTACAGGCTTCTAGTGTCTATTTTGTAAGCCTGTCCTTGGTCATCATCACGATGGAGTCTTCCATCTTTGATTGTCTTCTAAGAGGAAGAGACATTAGGGAGAGGCAGGTCCACTAGCTGTTCCAATTCTGGGGATACAGCTTTAAAAAAACTCTGTAAAAAAAAAAAAACCACAAATGGTGCAATAATGTTTAAAAGGTTTAAAACAGCCCCCACTAGTTGTGCCACACTCACAAGATTGTAGTAGGAACTGCGCCTTTAAGATAGCCTGTATCTTAGGAATCCTGGAGATTTACTGGAACTTTTAAAACCACCTCAAAGTTTAAAAACCGGTCATCTGCTGGATACAAACGAATGATAGGCAGGCAGGGTATCTTCCAAAAGCTCTTTATTTAAAATAGCCCATTAAAAATGCTTATAATGGTTATAGTTATAATGCATAAAGAAACATAAGCTAACAAAATATAAACAGTTTATATTTTGTTAGCTTATGTTTCTTGATGCATTATAACTAGTCCCTGATGAAGTCAACATATGACGAAACGCGTTGGACTTAGTTTCTTAAAACATTAAGCATTTTTAATGGGCTATTTTAAATAAAGAGCTTTTGGAAGATACATTTTAATTGCTTTAAAGATGCTTTAAATATTTTGAAATATTACTGTAAGTGAAGCAGGTTGTTGAAAATAACAAATATAAAAACCAGGTATTGGAGCGAATTACTTTTCCACCTGGTTGACAGCCGTGATAATCAATGCAGAAGGGCACATGTTCGACACATAACATCTTCTCCCATGTCCCACATCCATAAGGGCCAATGGCTCCATGCGAAATGTCAGAGGAGTGAAACCTGGTGGGTTCCTTGTCCACGTCCATTAGCCAAGTGTTTGAGTGTGCATGATCTTTAGATTTTACATGTGATCACCAAACCAACATGATACTTACATAGAAACACAGAATTTAACGACAGATAAAGACGATTGAGCCCATCTAAGCTGCCCATTTCAACCAATGTAAATAAAGAGTCAGACCTCAGTCAGCCCTTGGTCTTGTCCTAGATTCAGGAGATTTTCATGCCTTTCCCATGTAGGTTTAAATCCCCTCACTGTATTAACCCTTACGACTGGGAGGCAGTTACGTTTATCTACCACCCTCAGAACCAGACGTCCGTTTGAAAATTTTGGATTTCTTTAAAAGTAATAATTCTGATGATGTCCTAATAATAAGACTGGGGTATGGCCCCCTACTTAAGACAAAAACAACAACCCCTTCTTTTTTTGCAGTGTAGAAGGGCTGTTATTAACACCTTTGCTTCTTTCCTCCCACAAATGTATATTCTTTAACGGCCAACAATCGCTGGAAAAAAACCCTATATTTACATATGAAGAAAAATGCATTTGAATAGGATAATTAAAACTGCTGGGTGAATTATGTTTTAATTCTGCAGGAACCAAACAAAGAATATTTCAATATTATTTAGAATGTATGGTTTAATTATTAACTCAGTGGGAGGAAATATTATGACCACAAAGACATAAAAAATATGTACTAATAACACTACAAGACTTCGCTATGACAAGTAAGCCTTCTAATATAGTCCATAATATATAGCTTGGGGTGGCAGATAAAACAGGGGGTGTTACAAAGTATCACATTTATGATTCAATTAAACTAATTCATATTAACAAATTCAAACAGTATTCTTGTGTAAAGAGAAGAAATTAAAAGCCAGACTATATTGTAATCTGATAGAGGATACAAATTTTAGATAAGTCAGTCCACTCATTTTAACTAATCATAACAATTCGCATCCCAAATCTAGAAATAGGCCCTTAGACCCTCGGGTACATTTGGGGCAAATCTGGAGCTTCTACCATGTTTTCCATTTAGGAAAATGAGAGGATTTCCAATGGCCAGCGCAAGTATTGTATTCGTTTCATTTGTTTTAACCTTTTTAGCTCTAAAAAGTTACATATCTCTAATAAATGACTTAATCCCATCGTATTCATAAACCTTGGACTGCCATTTGAATGCTTTCATGGGGTATAATCATGTTCTTGTCATGTGACCAGGAATCCTGGTGTTACCTCTGTGATTAATCATCTCTTACTATCAAGCTCAAGCCCAGGTGGCCTCCATGTCCATATGGTGATGTGGCTTAATCCGATCACAACAGTGCAGACGTAATTGTGGTTCCCCTGGCGTTACCGTCTCATGTTAACTAACAAGAAGAGAGCTTATGGTCTAAAGATCTGTGCTAATAAGTGCATAACAGTGGAATAACAGTGGTTTACAACAGTTTTCTTCCAGGCGTTGGAGTCCATAGTTGAAGTTGATACCTCTTATTGGGACATGGGTTGGTCCAAGGATTCATGGCAGCTTTACAAATGTTCGGAGTCCTCTTTTATAAGTGGAGGTGGATCTGTCTCAATTGCTAATAGAAAGGTATTTGATGAAGTAAAAAGTTACCGAAGACCTGCCCGGCTAGGGCCATTGCGGGGCATTTCTGGGAATAAATACATTAAAGGGGAGGGGAGATGTGTGTGAACAGAAGTGGGGGGTTCTCATAATTAATGCCATTATATGTGGATAAATGATTAATTCTGGATAACAGAACCCAAATAAAAAAGGGGGTACATATAACATATATTAATAAATACGGCGACAAGAAAAGACTTGAAGGTTGATGTTCTATGAAAGAGGAGTCGCTTCTTTATGTATCACTATCTACACACTACAAGGGGAGAAAGTCCTTTAGAACATAATTGTTTTTTTGTCGTTTACGTCGATGAATGAAGTACGAGCATTAATTCAAAAAATAATGGCTTCCCTACAATAGAACGTAATGCTTCAGTTCAAGAGCTCACTTGATGGATGAAACATTATGTGTGTTTTGATCTCTATACATAATTTGTGCATACCTTGCAGACTTAAAACTGTAGCAACCAGGAAGGGCCACCATTTCCAAGATAAAAGAAAGAAATACAACAAGGAAACAAACAAGGAATAAGAAACTGCTTGAAAGAGAGCAACGCCTGAACACAGTGGGTTACTCGTTATGAAAACCAGGCCACCTCTTGTTTAGTTTACCAATTTCCAATTCTATACATTAAATAAACAGAGTAACAAAAGAAATGGACCTATTGAAAACTTGCATAATATGTATGTCATGGGGAACGTATTGTAACCATTTCCTTACAAAGAACAGAAAGGAAGCCTTTTTTAAAAGGAGGAGAAAAGTCATAATCTGAAACTAGAGGGTGAGAAGCTTAGGAAGTTTTACTTTACTGAGAGAGTGGTAGATAAACGGAACAGTCTCCCAGGAGAATTGGTAGGGTCTAGTACAGTAAGAGAGCATGCATGAAGCTATCCTGAATCTAGAACAAGACCAAGGATTGATTAAAGGTCTGAGTCTCTAAATCAGGAAAAACAGGCAGACTAGATGGGCCGGATGGTTCTCATCTGCCGTCATATTCTATGTTTGTAACCTTTTTCTTCAGGATCTGCGTTACTATTTCTTCCTCTATCGTTAAGTTGCCTCTGTAGGGGTGGGTGAAGAGAATCGAGCAAACCTCAGGACAGGAGACTGCCCAGATAATGCTGATCCTGCCACAGGCTGCTTCCCATGTATTATTCGATGAGATTAATGTTTAAACGAGGCATCTCTTAAACGATTAAAGATATTGACAAACACTGAGCACATGCTAGAGTTAGTATTACAGGAATACGTCATCTCTTTGGTGATTAAATGGCTTCCAGTTGACTCAAAACAAAGACGTTCTTGGCTGGTAATTGTAACAATTAGCAATTCTTCATCACCTGCAGAAGAGAAGCCAAATGAGAAAGCCAAGCCATTGAATAGAATGTATCATCAAATATGCCGTTTAAATCAGCCCAGAACGGCAGCTTACCGCATCGTAGCCATTAATCCAGGCCAATTGCATGGAGTTATTGCCGTGGAAGCATCTGTAATCTCCATTATAGCAAAAGCCATTTCTGTTAGACGATCACTAATATGATGCGCCTTTAGCTGAAAAGATAGCTACAATAGAACTAAACATATTCTAGACGAGTGTAACGAGGGAGTTTATAACCAAAAAATGACAATTAAGGAAAATTATAAATTGAAAATACAAATATGTTGTATAGAAAAAACAATTCTATTACCGCTCATTGACCTCAATCAAAACATAAAGTTATAAATGAAAAGGGCCATAATGGTGCTTCTAAAGGTTCTATAAGATCTATAATGTACGTCATAGACTTCGGAGAACAGTAATTATAGGGCTAGGAATACATAGAAATGCGCTTATTAATTATAATTGAAAGAGCAGTTTAATCCCCAAAATTGTATTTTGAATGCATGTTGGGGTGAATGTTGCATGGAGCACAAGTTATTTAACTGGAGTTGGAAAATGAACACTGAATTTGACAGCAGATAAAACCAATTCGGCTCGTCTAGGCTGCCCATTTTTCCTGCTGTGAAGACTCAGACCTTCATCAGTCGTTGGTCTCATCTTAGATTCTGGATAGCCAAATGCCTATCCCATGTATGTTTAAAATCCCTCTCTGTATTAGCCTCTACCACTTCTGCTGGGAGTCTATTCCACTTACCCACCGCCCTCTAAGTAAAGAAACAGTAGACTTCTGCCTTGTTTTCTCTCTAGCGAAACCAGTTTGCTTTAGCATCTTGTGTCGTTGTACGGTGTTTACAGTTTTTATTGACTGTACACTATACTATTGACTCTACATACTCGATGAGGCTGTCGCTGGTTGTGTTCTGTGCTGCATCACAGTCTGCTTGGTATGTGATAAATGTTCTGTATTGAAATAAACTCAACATCAAGAGCTTAACAGATGTCTGTAGGTTTTGTGCTGAGGCTTGTGCAATTCTATTCCTAAAGCTATACCTGAAGCTATATATAACCCCTTAATGACAAAGCCCGTAATGAGTAGCAGCGTAGGCAATTGGGGAGCCCATCTAACAGTGGATAAGGAGTCAAAAAGGGACATAACGTGTGTCCTTAGCTGTATGTCCCTCTGGAGTGCTTTGAGTTGTCCTTCTTCTTCTCTATTATCTGTATCAATCCGGCTCTCCTTTGCTTTCTGCACCGCTGAACTTCCATTTGCTATTAAAGAATCTCTTTTTTATTGTTAAGGATCTTAAATGTCTACCATTATTTTATTGCTTTTTAAAGCTTGTATTAGCTCTTCTCTCATTGGCACAACCAGGTCAGGGTTATTATGAAGAAAATAGCAGCTGCCAAGGGCAAATTCTTGGTATTTTCCAATTCACAGTTGATGTTGAACCTTTGGGTCCTCTAAACAAAGAAAATCTCCCATCATGCCAATGACACGTATGTGTATTAATCACTTGTTTTTCAGAAAAAAAGCGATGGCATGTGGCAATGTTTCTAATGCATCTCCTAACCCCTATCATGCTCATGATACGAAGTCTTAGTAGGGGGATGCATTCATTTGCCGTGCCCAAATTCCCAAATGCAAGAACATTAACTAAGAAAATATTTATCCCAGTGAAAAGATTTGTTGAAACAGAAACCGACACTACATTTTCAAAACAGATCATTTCCGCAGACTAAATGTTGCCAGAAAACCCCTGGAACACCAGTCACTTAATTGTAAATAAAATATTGCTGTATAGCGATTTTTATTTAATCTAAAATGTCATGCTATATTACAAATGTAAAATTGTAATTGATTTTTTTTTCTTTGTTGTAAATGGTGAACCATACTAGCAGTTTAAGCTTGCCGAGAAGGATACTGCGGTGACATTTCATACTAACTAACTATCCTGCTTCCAACTACATCGGTGACCCAGTCAATGACCTCTTTCAATTTTTTCTAAAGAGTGATTTCGGAAAAATTTCAAGTCCCCCCAAGGGTACCTGACTGAAGATGCACCGAGTGTTAGAAATCGAACTACAGCAAATGTGCTCAGATTCCTCAATTTTTATTGAAGGCCATTTCGTGGCTAAGCTAATAGGAAGGACTCAGAGG
>VKOC01003017.1:0-40904 GCA_009364415.1 Spea multiplicata
TTTAAACTTCGCCGACGCCCCCCCCGGTACTTACCTTTGAAGAGTCCTGCGGCGAGTCTCCCTGCTCTGCCACGGTGCCGGCTTGTAATGCTGAGCGCCGGAAACTGATGCCACTTCCGGCGCTCAGCATTACAAGCCGGCACCAGGACCGAACAGGGAGACTCGCCGCAGAGGAGAGAGAGAGTGGCGCTGAGCGGGTAAGCGAAAACCACTCGGCGCCCCTCTCTCTCTCTTCCGCTTCAAAAAAAAAACGCTTGGGGCGGCAAAGTGCCGCCCCTTCTAAAGTGCCGCCTGGGGCAATTGCCCCAGTTGGCCCCATTGTAGGGCCGGCCCTGCCTCTGATCACTAGGTCCTTTTGTGCTTCTCTCTTTGCTGGTACATGCAGTTTATTTTTTGTTAATATTCAGTGGCTTAGTGAAGAAATATCACAGTAATAATTTTTGTTTTGCAGTGATTTTGGGTGAGCCATCAAGCAACTGAACAAGTTGAGTTTAAAACGGCATCAAAAACATCTTTCTAATTTACAGTTCAATCTTGTGTAAGCAACCTTTACAGTAGTGTGCAAAAGTTTCAGGCAGGTGTGAAGAAATGCATTGTGTGTGACCAAGCTTTGCCTGCAAAACAGCATCAATTCTACGCACACTCGCACAAAGTCAGTGATTTTGTAGGCATGTGGCTAGGTGTGTGATTAAACAATGACACCAAACAAGTGAGCATCAATTTAATATGTAGGGTGAAACACAATCATTAACAGAAGCAGCTGTGTAGGACGAATAAAACTGGGTGAGAAAGAGCCAAACTCTCTAACAAGGTAAAGTTGCGGAAGACAGTTCAATGTTGAAAGTCATACACCATAGCAAGACTGACACTAGTTATACTGCCCCAGCAAGGTCTCTTCTAAGCATAAATTTCAAGACAGGCAGGGGTTTCCAGATTTTTTGTCCAAGTTTTTAAAGAAGCACAAAGAAACTGGTTGAGGACCATAGACAGTGGTCGGCCAAGGAACCCTAGTGCCTGCAGATGCAAGATATATCAAGCTTACTTCCAGCAGTGCCATCAGCTCGGCATTGGCAGAAAACAGTGGGACCCTGGTATACTCATTTACAGTCTGGTCAGAATTTGCCTTCTGGCTTGAAGCCCAAAAAAGTTGTACCTCTGATGTGGAAACAAGGACAAGCAACCCAAACACAGTTACTGGGATACAGAAAATGATAGCAGGTGCTCTGGCCTGATGAGCGCAATATTGAAATATTTGGCAGTAGCAGAAGGCGAGTTTGTTCGCTAAAGGGCTGGAGAGCAATACAAGAATGAGTTTTTGACAACAGTGAAGAATGGTGGAGGTTCCTTGCATGTTTGGGGCTGCATTTCTGTACATGGGTTGGGTATTTGGCCAGAATTAATGGTCTCTTCAATGCTGAGAAGTACAGGTAAATTAGTTAAATGTCCGTACGAGCGACTTTATTGGTCACTCGTACGGACATTTAATTAATTGAACAGGGAGGGAGACCAGTGGCATCGGCAGGGTAAGTTGCAGCATTGGGGTTTTAAAAGTCTGCACGAGTGACTCTGTTGCTATAATACAGCATTAATTACTGGCTTTCAAGGAAAATATCTTTATTTTTATGTCCCCTGACAAATTTGTCCAGTTAGATTTAATGTTTCCTCCTAGAAATCCCTGGCATCTAAATATTGATTATGGTTGAATGTTTCATTTTTAATGCACAACCTACTTTGTTTATAACTTGTCCATTGATAGTTTTAGCGATTTGTTTCTGAAATGATTTTTTATGCATCAATGCAGGCACGGCATTACAGCATTGCACCGTTTTTTGGTACTTAGTGACCAAAGCTTTCTCAAATAGGGGAGAATGTACTATTTTTTGTACAGCATGGTGCAGAAAAGTTTAATACAATATGTTGTTGGTGGCACTTGAGCGCATGAGTATGGAGCCTGGAAGCCAGGTGTACAAAAAAAGATAAAGATAGGCTTTTGTTCAGCCATTTAGCAAAAAAACAAATATGCAGCTCTTAAAAAATTAACTAATGAATCTAGAAAATTTTCTGGTTAACTGCAGCTGCTAGGTTTTAGCTCTGTAATCCTGTAACACTGTAACAACTGGAGGAATCCAGAAGATCATGATGGAGATGTAGCTCTACAAAAAAACAGGATGGTGTTTTGTCCTCTATTTCTAGGGGCATTTATTTTAAGTGACCATTTTCCTAAATGAAAGACACCATGCTACTTCTACAACGTACACCACTATTTTAAGGTCAGTAATACTGAGTCCAAAATTATGATGACAGATCGAGATAGGATAAGGCTGATTCATATCCTAGTTCTGACTAATGGAGCCAACCACATGCATAGAAAAAAACACCTCTGGTTTGTTTCTTTCAAGAAGAGCATATTACATCTCATATTGATTGGCAACTACACTATTAATGTTCTAGATTTACTTAACCAGCTCACAACCCAACACTAAAGCCTTTCTTTTCTTCCCTTGGAAAACCCTGATGCTCCTATAAGACTCATTCTTGGATAATGCGTGATTAATCCATTTATTGTGATCACAATAACAATACATTTTTTATTTGAACAGTTTCTTTTAGGAGCCACGTTGCCTGGTATAATTCTACAGTTTTAAGAGGCTGAGTAAAAAAAGAGTTAAGGGGACCAAATAATTGATAGAATTAATTTAAAAAAAACAGTGATGTAACACTATGTCATAGTTTTTTTTTTATAATTGTTCCTGTTTTGGGGTTCAAAGACAAGTAAATGCCCTAACCAGCTGATATGGTGGCGGGTACATACAGCACATGCATCATTTACAGAGCAGCAAGACAATCCTTGGAATGCAATAAATTATATAAACGTTAAAAATGTTTACTATGGGCTATTTACAGTGACAGAATAAAGAGTTCAAGCTCCAAGTCTCAGTTAATAGGCACTGGATGTTATAGCTACACTACTGCTGTCATTGATAATCTCTGTGATTACATTGATTTTGTCACTGCTGTATCAGGCTGGCTTTACAGATGCATTTTTATAGTGAGTAAAACTTCCCTTCTAACCAATTATTTAAATAATAATAATAAAAACACGTCATTCATATTTTAATTTATGTGTATATACCTTGCATTAAAAAACAGTACACTATCCTATAATTATTGTTATTAAGAAATGTGCAGAAATGAGAATGAGTTTATATTGTGCAGTATAATCTTTTGATCACATGAATTTTAGTGTGCCTTCTTTATAGATGTTGACATAAACACTACGTTGCTTGCAGTGGGCAACTAGGGCATAGGCAATTGTTCTTTAAATAAGGCTCCCATGCAGACAGAATACTTAAAGAAAAGCAGTGTACAATGGCATTATGGTTTATTCTAATTCTGCAATAATGGGCTAACAATTTGGCTGCTTGAACCTACTAGGCACAGTTGTGTCCTCCTGTGTAGGCACGGCTAAATAGTACTGGCACTTTAAGGCCAGTGGCCAACGCATGATGTAAGCATGTCTGCCGGCAGGAACGTCAGTATCAGTAAGAATGCAAGCTTATATGCTACTGGCCCACGGGGGATTTGCCTGTATGTATGCAAGCATATCGGTGTATTGTCATATATATACGGTATATATATGTTTCATTATACATGGATATTTTAAAGTCGTATGCTGTTCATTTGTCACAACATAGCCCTTAATTTATATCCTATGCCTATAGGAAGGACATTAAAGTTGTAGGTGGACGGTATCATATATCTCTCCATTTATACAATTTCTAGCTATATAACAGGCACAATGTGTTGTTTTAACCACTTGATGTGGAAAAAACTCTTGTTGAATAGGTTGTCTGGAAACAATAATTAAAATACCTTTACCATTTCAAGGTTAAAAAACCTTCCTTGCATTTCATTGATTTCAGATCCCTTACCTTCAGAGTTCTCAATATAATAATTTGAACTTCCCTGCTCTTCTATCTCAGTACATCTTGTAATAGATGAATAAATTATGTAGAGATAAAGAATAGGTTGCCAGCATTTGACAGGGTATAAATTAAAGGCACACAACTTTGCTGTGTCCATAAGGAACTTGAACTCTCTTGCTGATACAGACTATTTTTATTGTAAACTGACTAATGCTCTTCTGTGGAGGCCAGAATCAGGAACAGTTTACAGGCTTCACTTCTGAGTTCAATTCTCTTGGGGGACATGTTTGGCCTTAGTTTGGGGGCATTTGTGTTTAACCTTTACCTGGATTAGTGTGACCTGGAATATCTTTTAATAGATAAACTTTTTTTTGCCTTCTTCTGGATCAATTGCATGGTTGAACTTGATGGACTTGTGTCCTTTTTTCAGCCTAAATTACTATAATAAACACAATAAATTGATGTCTTTTTTCACATTCCAAAAGCGTGCAAAATACAGGAAAATAAACAGAAAATGAACAATTCCATTCTCAGTTAGACATGCAGAAGATGAAGGTAAAAATGGTTAATTGTGCAGCTGATGGCAAGACTGTTACAGTAGATCCAAGAGGAGAATATTTAAGGCCACTAGATGGCAGCAGTACCCCATAATTTACACACCTTTTCCCTATTTTTTATATTAAAGACTGCAATCACCTCTGTGGCACTCACAGCCATACAGCAAAGTCAGCTTCCCCAATGCCCATTTTCTTTATTAATCCTATTCAAATAGAGAATATGATCTCCCTGCACCTTGAGCCTACTGGATCAGTGAGAAACTTGTTTGAACAGTTAATATGTATTTCATTCTTCCATACAGCCATGCTGATTTTTTTTAACCCTGCCATAGCTTGATACTAGCAAAACTCCCATAACCAAACCAAAATGCATATTGTCTACCAATCCCTATTGAAAACTAACAAATGATAATAAGCTGTATTTCAGCTACACAAGAATAAGCCTTAAAAGAAGGGTGTCTCTATTTAATGATGTAATGATGATAAATTGTTGTTATAGCAACTAAAATTGGCAATCTTTATGACTGAAATGCCCACATATTTGTCTAGCGTATGACAGTTTAACTATCTGATTGCCAGGTGGATGAGATATATATGGGGCTTTAGGCATTTACAGCCTAGGTGCTGTTCTGGGGAATTTCATAAATATTTCTCTTTGAACAATGATGCAGTTGCCATGCAACTGCAATACATAGTGATGCTTAGTAACCCAGTGGTAGGTAAAGATAAAGAATATATATGAAATTCATACTGAATGCAGAGGGAAGATTGCAGACTTTTAGAAGCTGTTTTTGGTGATAAGATGCATTCGGGATGGCAGTGCTCTAAGAAACTATCATTGCTCTCTCTACTTTAAAAAGGGGGTTAATTTGTTCTGATAAAGAACTGTAAATGAACTTAACAGGCTACTTAAAGGCTGTCCTTCAAGGTTCATGGATGTGTGGCCTTTTGCATTTTTAGTTGCCAATTTCCAACAAGCCCTGATCTCCTGTAATTAAGATGCAACAACTGATCTCAAGCTATTTATTTGTGAGCTGTGATCACTGCAACAGCGCTGTAACAATGACAAGTACAAGAAGCAGCTCTCACCCCGCGAAATGCCTAGTAACAGCATTCTAGCACACGCCAGGTCTGCGCATTGCCAAAGCAACTCAACCCCTTACAAGCAAGGCTGTGTTTATTTCGGGTAGCAGCCCCGTCTCCCTGTTCTCTGTAAGTGAACTATAACCTGTATAACCTGTATAACCTGTATAACCTGTATAACCTGTATAACCTGTATAACCTGTAGCGGACTCCTCGTCTATGGAAAGTGCATCACTGACATCCTGATGCGTGTGTCTGCGCGGAATGGTGCGCCGCTCCAGCATTCTGTGCGGACCCCCAGCGCTGCAGACTGCTCGCTGCCTGCATGCCCGTGCGCACTGAGCTTCCCTGTGCCAGGGACTGTGGGCTTAGTCTTGGGGATACGCGGAGACTGTTGTCGGGGGGGTCTCTGAGCCTAAGCAGCTCCAACAGTCTCTTTCCCCTCTTCGTGTTCAGTGATGGTTGAGTCCAGCTCCTTCTGCTGCTAGCGCCACAATCTGCTTGCTTGAGCCCTCTCTCTCTCTCTCTTCTCTCTCTTCTCTTCTCTCTCTTCTCTTCTCTCTCTCTCTAGCCCCCTTGCCGGTACCTCCTTCCCGTTTTCAGCTCACTTTCATCTCCCGTTAGCCTGCGCTGTCTTTTCAGCACTACCTTTTTCCTCCCCCTCCTTGCCGTGATCCTTTCGGACCCAAGCTTGCAATAAGATCTTGCAGCGCTACCAGTCTAATCCCTGCAGTGGCTCCAGGCTGTGCACGATGACATGAGAGCCAACCGAGATCAACGCCAACTCCAAGTGGCATCAGACCTTCTCTTTGAACCTGGATCATTACTCGATTTTCTGGCTATTCTATGCTCCCTTGGCTTACATTAAGTGAAAATTTACAGGAGATCCTCAAAGATCTTCATCGAAGCCCTTGGATGTGTGGATTAAATACAGACATGACTGGGTTGGGGAAACTGAAGTATCTGCTTTCCCTGTGCACAGTGTTCTTCACTGCAGCTAATGGTAAGATTTATGAACACTCTTGGAGTTTTACATGTTCTTGCTTCCTTTTTTTAGGATTGATGATTAAAAGTAAGAGTTGGGTTGATAAACCTGTTAGTGCAGTGGCTATAAGTTGGAACACTAGCTTTTTGTTATGATAGGTATTGAGGTTGAAAGTGGTGTTGTGTGTGTTTTCTTCCATACAATGAAGAATACAAGTTGAACAGAGGTCTGGCTTTGATCTGTGTATTGTCCAGTGTGTGGGGCAGTTCCAGGGCACTTTAATGACCATTAATACCCAGGAAGATGCAGAAAAGATATCGGACACGGTCATCTTTTATTCCTCCATCCACACGATTTGTTCACCTGGTTGCCAAGTATATGTCACAGTACCCTTCATGGCCCAAGCACAGCTCCATTTGCCATATAGTAACAATACATTCATAATAACTTGATACATGGCAAATCATTTATCCAATGCCTGATGGATGGCATGTCATGCAATTTGATTGCAGAATAAGAAAAAAATATATTTCTGAAAATTAGGGAAAAACACATGATTTTAAACCACAAATGTATAATTATTACTGCATGCTCACACACAAATGATTATATGCCCATGGAGTTTCACTTTCTTCCTTCAGCCAAAGGGTTAGGGAGGTGTTGGTGAACTATTTGTACTGAATTCCATGTGTCATTTGACTGTCTTATCTACACATATATCATATGCAGTGTTGTGGAAGGAAACTCTAAACCTTTCTCAATCACTAAAATCCTAATGCATAGTGATAGGTCATTATATTTTTGAGAAACCTCGTCACACCTTTCTATGATGTCATTGATTCCATGTAAAACACAATACAAAAAAGACAAGGTGAACTTCCAGTGGGATAAACGTTAGTGAAAATATATTACACAAAAAGCAATAATTTCATGAAACCTAGTGTTTCTAAGGTGTGTGAATATTCTTCTCTTTAAGCAAGATAGAATCAACCTGCTCTTAGAAGATTTATCTTGATAAATCAATTGCCTTTAATTTAATTCCATCCCCTAGTTAGTGATAAAATGCACTTATTGCCCTTAGCACCTTCAAACATTTTTAGATGCCCCCCCCAAATATATAGGTGCTTGCCTGTTTCTGATTGTTTGCAGAAGTGTTAATCTTTTATATTAATTACACACACACACACACACACACACACATATATATATATATATATGCCATATGCCGAATAGAACTTATATGAAAAATAAAATATTAATTAACATAGATCATACTCTAACATGATATCCTTTTCAATACTATTCTCTGTTTCTATACAGTTTTATATTATGGTGTATGATTTATTGTGTTCCTCATGTAGAGGTAAAGGAATCAAACAAAATCAATAAACCAATCTTCAGAAGAGATCTCAACACAGTTATCATACAGCCTAGTCATATTTAACTGCTTCTATATACAACATGCTGGGGGTTTATGGTGGCAAATTGATGAATCAGTATCATGCCCTTCCTAATGGACTACTGGAACTCCAAGTACCTTTAGATACTGGGAGTCTTGGTCCACACCTGATAGAGTGTCTTCTTTCCTGACTTTGTGAAGGGCATTATAGAAGTCAGTTAATTAAAAAAAATCAATTGCTAATGAACATAGGTACGTATGCAATTATTTTGAGTTTCTACAAAAAGTAAGCAATACAATAATATCTCCTATCATTTGCCTAAATGATCCAGATGTGTTCTGTTGGTGGATATGCAGCGTATTGGTGAGACGTTATCCATAAAGCGCATTTTAACCCATCTAGTGTCAGTGTGAAACAAGCCTTTGTAATTCAATCTGGTAAAGCATAGGCTGAGGTAGATGTGTGATCTCTGTACAAGCTCTGAATAAATCCCCAGTCTGAGGCATTCGTGTGTAGCCTGTAGATGCAGCAGGCAGCCTGTGTGTGGGGACTTTCCTTCTTCTCTCTGATCAGTGTGTTCTGTCCCTGTGACACAACCATTCCAACCCCTACTTACATGTGAATGCTAATAAGAAATGATATGTCTCAGCCATCAAAAAGAACATTTACTCACATCAGTATATATATACGGAAGCTAATACTTTCACGAGATTGGATATTAGCAATATATTTATCTATGTCTATGCATATTCTCACAGACATTAAATATTACTCAATTATTTTATAGTGAAAATGTATAGGCTTGAGTTAATATCTCCGAAGACATCTCAAGTGCTATGTGCTTGGAGCACTATTTTGATTTATATCGAATTTTGTAAATATTCTGTTACATTTGTGCACAGTGAATCGGAGTCACTGATATTAACAATCAACACAATGCGACTTAAACTCCCCCCCCCCCAGAAAGACCTAGTTAACAGATGCTGTATTGTGGTTTTTAGTAATGGCAGGTGTAGTTTTGGCCACCAGACAACAGCTTAGACTCCAACTAGGATAAGCATGTTTACAAGCAAAATAAAACAAGGTATTGGTGAATATCGAGTGCAAAACTTTGAGTCCAATTAAAATTTAGGCAATGAGCCATAGTCGTCCTTTTATTTCAATACCCGTTTCAGAAAAAAAAGATAACTGTGGGGAATCTTGTGTTTAAGAAAAGATTAAATTGATTCACGTTTGGATGATTTTGACTAAAAAATAAAGACAACATTGGCTTATTTCACATAGAAATAACCTTTTCTTTAGACCTTTGAAATTGTCCATCTTCATAAAATTGAAATAATGACATATTTAGTGGTTTCATTGGATATAAATAGCCTCAGGGCAAAGGAACTGCCTGGAGCACTTGGCCAGAGAGGGTCCTGGCTGTCACCCCAGAAGAAGTCCCTGAGGTAGGGAAGTAGATCAGGCATCTGTCAGAGAATACAACAGAAACCTTATGCAAAAGTGAGGGGGCACATACACAAGGTGTGTGCCTCCATTGGCATTCTAAGTGTAAATAAGGACATCCCAAAGCTAAAAGTAGGCTGTGGAAAGTATTATCTGACACATATGGTGAAATAATATCTCATCATTTTAACAGGATTATTTAGGAGGTTCCTCTTCTAAAGAAGCCTCTCTGTTTCCCACACACACACACACACACATACATACACCTTCACAAGGTCTGTGCCTCCATTGGCATTCTAGAAGGAAGTCCTTATTTACACTTAGAATGTCAATGGAGGCACAGACCTTGTGAAGGTGTATGGGGGTAACGGAGAGGCTTCTTGCCTGGGGTGCACTTTGAAAGAGGAACCTAAATTCCTCCTAAATAATCTTGTTAAAATGTTGAGATATTACTTCACCATATGTGTCAGATAATATTTTCCCCAGCCTATTTTAGCTTTAGAATGGAAACATATGCTCTATAAAGATTTTGATTTTACCGTGTCTTTCTTATCAGCCAGAACACAACAAGACCCAACACTTAATTTATGCATAACATCGTTCAATATAATATACATATCTGAAAGCTTAGATTGTCAAGTTCGGGGGGTTTTTTTTACCACTAATTGACCTGATTTTAAAAGAATGCCTCCCGGCTTTTAGCTAAGCTGCAATATTGGACACCTTTGACAAATCAGATGCTTTAAGGTTCTGCTCCTGGCTCTCATTGTTTTTGCAAAAAATCTGAACATTGTTTAATAAAATAAGACATGATAGATGTGGCACTTGGTATCTGTGAATTTCCCATTCATGGTACATATGAAATATAAAAGCCCCAAATTCCAGGATAAGTAATTTGGATATGGAGCCAAGACACATCTGAAGACGTTCTGTTTTTTTCTAAAGACAATGCTATTACTTAGCTATTGTTAATGCACATCATTTATCAACACAAATGTTTTTAAATATATATATATATATATATATATATATTTTCATTGGCTTTCATTCTTCTCAAACTCCACTGGACTTGCAAAACGGACTTGCAAAACGATAACCTATGGTCAAACATTTGAAGTAACATTCATTGTGTTAACATTACTGGAGTAATGTTTTTACCCCAAGGCAGACATGCTTGACTGAATAAAATATAGACCATTTCTATTTATAAAACATTTCACACACACACACACACACACATACATACTAAAATTATGCACCTTTGTCTCTCCAGAAAGCAAGATTTAGAATAAAACATTGGCTCATCTAGAGCAAGCATGACACAAATTCAGTGTCTTGCATACTGTTTCACAGGGTTTAATTGGAATCTGTAGAATGCATTTCTAACTTTTGCTGTAACCACCCACACCTCCTTCTGTTGATAAGCATACCCACATGCATCCAGAAACATTAAATGGATTTTATGATCTGCACGTAGGGAGGCTGTGATTCATTTAACTATTCTTGTGTTGGTGAAATAGTAAGTCTAAAACTGACTTCTTGACTCAACGATAAACTTTTAGAATAAACATAGATTTTTTTTTAATATGCTTTCTATCTCCACACCAACAAACATATGTATGGCCTGTTTTAGTAAAATCGACCTATCGACCTATGGTCTATAGGAAACCCATGGGTCGTAGTATTTTTCAAAGCCAATGACGTATTACATAGGTTTGTGTTAGGCAGGTAAGTCCATCAAATAATAGAAAAGACACGAGTCAAATTGAAATTTTCAAAGGTGTGGTCCAGTATCTATTGATAAGTAGAGTGAGTTATCAATATAGACATAAAAGAAACTAGGGTTTGCATTTTTGGTGTCTATAATAATGCTGCAGTTGATATCTAGCCTGGCTTCCACTGCCATATGTGAACAAAACAAATAAAAAAAAATGTTTTTATGCACTGCACATTCATCTATAAAGCCCCTCATCATTTGGGTTTTCTTTCTTTATTTTAATGGTTTCCTGCTCTTTTTGTATGACGATGTACCTAGCGGTCCAATGAATTAGAATACACAGAAGCTTTTTTTCTTGGCTACTATTTACTGCTCAGAATTCTACCAGTTGGACACATTATTAGTCATAACGCTAAGGTCTGCAGTGTTAGCAGAAAGGATCACTGACCTGGAGAAAAATTGGTCTCATAAAAGTCAGGGGTCAGTAAGGTTATTATGAAACAAAGTAACATATTACAGCGTTTTTTGAACGTGTCTGCATCATTGCATCCCTATTTGTTACACGGGGTAGCTGCTTGATATATAACCTTTATAAAAGTCAAATACTATATGTACCAGTACAAGCTCGGTACATATATAGCTATAATGTGTGCTGTTTAAATATTTTCATTTATTATGAAACCTTAGTTGTTGTCTCCGGTAATGTAAATTATATTTAATATGTTACAGCTCAATTACCTTTAATACAATGCTTTGCATCATTCTTCCTGCGTCATACTGATAGCTGTTTGGACATGCAGTTGCCTTTTTTGCATTTGCCTCTTCAAGCATTTTCATACAAAATGTTCAGGATGTTTTTGTTTATCAATTTCTTCCTTCCTGAGATCTCAGTGCGAAATAGTGAGAAATATTACTAAGTGGTTAGCGACTGAGTATCCAAGTCAGTATTTCTTTTAGGTTCAGTAGGTGATAGAGGAATTCATTTGGTTGGTGAATGTAATACTAATGAAAGTTTGAGATCATAGTTCCAGGTTGATCTATGTTTTATGCAACATGATTTCTTCTTGCCACCAGTTATATGGCAGAGTCATCTGATGCTTTTAAATTGCAATAGTGGTGGATTGGTCACACAGCAACTATGAGCTGACCATACTTGTGCTTCCTTCCTATTTTCAGCTAATAATTAAATGTGTTTTTTTTAGACTGCATGTGGATAAGCTAAGTGTTTAGCTCTCATTCATTCCATTTTTCCCCTGAAATCAGGGAACCGCAGTCCGAAAATGTTTGCCATTATCATGTCCACAAACCTGTCCATGCAGCTTACTTTATACGGGAGACCCAAGTTTTATATCAGCCAGTTGGGTCTATGCACTAAAGGGAGAGTTGACAGGAGAGTTGGCAGGAAGAATTGTGTTGATAAGTTGTTGACTGTCAAGCCTAGTGAAGGTCTACTCCAGGAAGATTTTGGGTGGACCTGTATAATAGACTTGCACACATGGACCAAAAATGATTCAGACACATATTTTTTTTAACTTTTGCTGCCCTTTCAATTCAGATGAAATTCGGAGTGCCTTTTCCATTCAGAAAGGAACTTTGTTGTCGCTCATTCACTCTTTCACTCACTAGTGAGTGAGAAAACCAACAAAATGCAAATGACAATTCCGAGGGCCCTCCTCGTTTTCCGACATTCATAGGAATTCACAACATTTACAAATTTTGTTAAACGACTCTGAGTGCTCAAGTCTTATTGTATAATGCATGCTTAATTCAGTGAGATTGTTTTAATTTTTTAACCATTTAATTATGTATATGCAGAGCCAACAAAGCCTGTCTTGCTGGAGAAAAATGAAAAAGTTGGCCCTTCATCATGGTTAGTAAAGCAAGGGAGTTGAAACCAAAGCTCTCCCTTTACTAAACAGATCTCTCTGAGAATAACTCATAGACAACATATATGAAGGGAAAATAAAGCCCTAAACAGCCAATTTACATTATATTTTCACAGTTCCACTTTAAAACAACAAATGCTTATATAATTTTAAGAGAAAGCAAGTGATTTTACTATAGCTGTTTAGAATATTGTGACAAGGTAAAGAGGTCTTACTCACGAAACTGACAAATTTCATAAAAGTTAAAATGCCTACAACTTTGAATGCACAACTCTGTTGAATAATACATACTTAATTCTCAGGAGGATCACCTTCTCATTTATTGTTACAGTAAAATCATTTGCTTTTTCTTAAAAGAATATAGGCATATGTTTGTTAAAGTAGAACGGGGAAAATATTATGTAAATTAGCTGCTTAGGAATTTTCTTTCTTTATGTATGTTGTCTATGAGTTATTCTCAGGAGGATCACCTTCTACATTAGTAGGAGATTGGAAAGGGCATCATAGTCTCTGACTAATGGGTTAACTGAAAGTCTAATTAACACAGCTCCCCCAGGTATCATTAATCCTTGGGTGTTATACACAGGGCAGAAAGAAATTATCCTGGGTGGAAGTGGAAGGAATGGAGTTGGTAGCAGTGCCAGCTTTTTTCTTTAAGGTTCATATGTTTGTGTTGTTTTGACTGGTAACCGGCTTATCTGGCTAGTCCAGTATTAGCTAGGGAGAAAGCTACTGTTTAGTAGAGTAGGTTTTTGGTTGTGAATCCAGTGGTCCACTGCTTAAAGGGACAGCATGCTACAATAGTGTAAATAAAAGTATTAAAGCTCATTGGGTCTCTGTAAGCCTCAATGAATTATGGCCACAATATGTACTTACTTTTTTATAATATTGTTTAGGCTATCGTGCTAAACCATACAGATCGTCATGCCCAAAACATAAATAGCAGGAAAGGAGGACTCAAGGACATACTATATAGAGATTACTCAGATGCAGTGCACAATTAGATTTTCAATTTCCCTTGTAATGGATTGTTTGGCGATCTTATTTCATGTAATTGCAGTCTGAATTGCTCACCAAAATAAGGTAATAATGTTGGGTGAATAATTAAATTGTTGATATATATTTATCTACTTCCACAAAGAAGATACTTACATGTTGCCTTAATACATTTTAGGGGGGGGGAAATTAACCAATTGCCTATTATTGCCATTTGTGGCCCTTGGAAAAAAATGTTGAAACAGGCTTTTTTTTAGGAAAAAAATATAACGTGCTGAGTTTTTATGGAGCTGTTATGTCTGCTCTAATGTAAAACCAAAATGCTTCTGTAATATCATTCAGGTTTTAATTCTGCACAGCAGAATTCTGTGAATTATAAGTTTAAGTGAACATATGCATATATTGCATTTAGTCAATTTTAAGAATACTGTAGATAGGAAATTGTTAATTCAGTAGAAAATACTTGGTTTCATTTTCAGAGCTCTTGCGTTATCTTTGCTGACTATTGAGAATTTGATTCTAAATGTCTTATATCCCAGAAAAAAAAATAGAAACATTTTTATCTATACCACTCCCCAGTTTGTAGTTACATGGAATTATGTCTGATATAATACATCTAAGCAGTACCGTATTGGCTAGACTTGTGCATTCGTATTCGGGCGAACATGAAAACGAACACGAAGGGTACGTTTCCGTTGTTCAGCCCGAGTACCGAACGTATGAACATGTCGGTGGCAAAACGTAGATGAAGACACACAACACGAAGAATCTTCGTGTTCGTCTTTGTCTACTAATCTCCCTGTTCCCTTCCCCATCTAGCCTTATCTACCCAGCATCGCAGGGGTTCGGGTTCAGGGGTTAAAGGGCCGTGTAAACGACTCTATTGGTCGCCTGCATTGGCCTCCTCTGGCATCAACCAATAGCACAGCCTTTTTAACTCCTGACGGTGAACCTACGGATTTACACTCCCGTTAACCCCTGCCATGCGGGAGCGGAAATCCGTAGGTTCGCCGTCAGGGGTTAAAATGTTGTGCAAGCGACCAATAGGCTCACACGCATGCCCCTTTTACTCTTTACGGTGCAACCAATAAAGTCGCTTGTACGGACCTTTGACTGTTGGAGCAGGAAGACCAGTAGTTTCTGCCAGCCAAGTTGCTGCACCCGGATTTTAAAAGTCTGTCTGAGCAACTCTATTGTGCGCCAGTAGGGGGCGCGTCTGCCATCAACCAATGAAGTAGAGGTGTATATGCCACTCTGTCCCCCGACTCACCCTTACCAATGCATCCCCATAGACTCCATGGTGTCTAGGGGGGGGCAGCCGGTTGACGTCTGTGTGACGCGCGCAGACAACCTCTGCTGCTGCTTGCCACTTCAGCCAGGGCTCCTATGGGCACTCCGTCATAGAAGCCCCGGCAGAAGTGCTGGCAGCAGCAGAAGTTGTCTGCGCGCGTCACACAGATGTTCACCAACTGCCAGGGAGGAGGATCCAGGTCTCCTGCAGCGCTGCGAGGGATCCTCCTCCCTGGTAGCCAGTGAACGTCTGCGCAACGCGCACAGACAACCTCTGCTGCTGCTGGCCGGTACTTCCGCTGGCGGGGCACTGGAAGGTCAGGTAATGCCAGCAAGTGGAAAAGAAAAACGTCTGCCTGGCGCCTGGAACTGCATGTCCCGGGCATCGGAAGATACGAATTGCACACCCCTGCACTAAACCCCGATTATAGGCCAGTTATAGGGGAGTGCATCCTATAATCAAAACAAATCAACAAACTGTCACACAATGTAAACAGCCAAGGGGAGAATCTCTTTGAATATTTGTTAACTGTTGTGCTCTTACACCCATGCCTGTGACTAGTGACTTAAGGTGCTTTTCGTAGGTTACAACTGTGTTACTATCAAACTAAACATACTATACACAAGCCCAGCCAAACTGAACTTACATGGAGCAAAGCAAGTACATAGGCAGAATATTTATCATTTAGCATTATTTAATACTATAGAGATCATTCATACGGATGGCCTCCCTCATAAGATGTAGGATGATTGTTGATGTTATATGCAATAATAGTACAATGCACATTACAAGTGCAAGCCCCATGTCTACATGTAATCCACAAAGTTCTGTGTTTAAGATCCCCCCAAATTTTAGATAAATAAGACGAATAATTTGATTAAGTAATACATGTAAGTGTAAATAGCAAACTATGTTTTTTTTCTCTCCAAGTAATTAGAATAGCTTGCCGTATAATTAATTTTATAAAAAAGAAGGGGAATTGATCACTCACACTGTCACACTCGTGTTCAGAATTTGTAGGGCAAGTAATTAACTAAATTACAATCTATGTAACTAAATTACAATCTGATTTTGACTATGCAGCACAAACAAACCTTGAATTTTGTCTTGTGTCTAGAAGCACTGGGAATATATATATATATTTTTCTTCCTTTTGTTTCATTTATATAATGGGACTCCAACCAATCAATATAGTGTGATTTATATCCCTTATAATACCTATTTATCATACCTTTTCTGATGAGGTACATTTTTTACCCTTGGATTTTAGCTACCAGCTTTTTGTTCATTGCAGTGTGCTGGGGTAGACTATATGAGGCATTGGAAAAAAAAGTATATATGGTTATGTATCATTAGTATAGGAATTTAAAATTAACTAAGCAAGGCACAATAAAGATGGCCAAAGCACATTTTTACTGGCCTATAACTATTAACATTTTAATGTTGCCAATAGGGAAACATAGAATTTAATGGCAGATAAGGACCATTCGGACTATCTAGATTTAGATTAAGAATAGCCAGATGTCTGTTCCATGCATGTCTAAGTAATTCCCTTACTGTGTTAACCTCTACTTCCTCTGCTGGGGTGCTGTTCCGTGTATCTACCACTCTCCCAGGAATGTAAAACCTTCTTACATAACATATTTTTCACTGCATAAGTAAATGAAAAACATTGTTAGCTGCATTTATTAACGCATATTTGTATTTTGGAAATACTGGTATATCAATATTTTAAATACCCTAATCTAGCATAGATAGAGGTTCATATAAGCTTCTTAGCTAGTTAAAAATGAGTCTAAAGTTATTATAATCCAGTATAGATGGAACAGGCTTAGCCAACTGAGTAAAGGATAGCAGAAGAATATGAATAGTTTAAGAATTCCTGGGAAGGGTGATTTTAGACAAGTGTATGCTTCTAACATTCTGTAAGACCCTTTCCTGTTCCAGCATGACTGCCCCCTGTCCATAAACACATGATTTGGTGTGGAGGAATCCGAGTGGCCTGCATAAAGCCCTGACCTTTAACGAACCTTTTAGATGAAATGGAATGCCAATTGTAAGCCAGGCCTTCTTCGCCAACATTAGTGCCTGACCTGAGAAATGCTTTTTTTGAATGGTCAACACATTGCCACAAAAATCATCATGCCTTTCCAGAAGAATGGAGGATGTGCAAGCCGTAAGGGTGGTGGTGGGATGTTCAACTCCATATTTAATCCCCATGGGTATGGAATAGGATGTGCGACAAGCTCATATAGGTGTCATAGCTAGTTGTCCATATAGTTTTGGTCAGATATATCCTTTACTAGGTTAAAATGTCACATAAAAGAGTCCTGCCTCTATTTATACTAAAACAAAAATATCTGTTTCTGTGTCTTTTAAATGCTGGTAAAGGCAAAAAAAAGAAAGAAAACTAACTAGGCAACTTTAAAATAAGTTAGAAGCAGAAGTACTTACACGTTCCCTTCATATGGATATTACAAAAGGGTTACCAAGGAACATACTAAAGCGGGAAGATCTACAAGAACATTTCAACCTCAAATTAAATTGTCCTTGGAAGATGTAAGAGAAAATCCAACATTGATAAATATTAACCTCCTTTACCGAATAAAGATATGTTAAATACTACGGGTACTTAGGGATCTTTGTTCGCAGACAGAATAATATTTTTTTATCTTTTAGAAATACTATTTATTCAGGACATATCCCACTGGATT
This sequence comes from Spea multiplicata, assembly GCA_009364415.1. Classification (NCBI taxonomy): domain Eukaryota; kingdom Metazoa; phylum Chordata; class Amphibia; order Anura; family Pelobatidae; genus Spea; species Spea multiplicata. The sequence continues at coordinate 18,002 of VKOC01003017.1, forward strand.
AAAGGAAAGGGAATTTGATGCCATTATACCATATATCAATAAAAGAAACATAATCCTCGAGACTAAAACATGGTTACCTTTTGTTATTTTTCTGTTGCAGTGTATGAGAGGTGCAGGGTGGCATTTAAATTGTGTGTCTGCCTTCAGTGAGGAGAACAGCATTGCAGAGAAACTGCATTTATGAACAATATCTAGTGCTGAAAATGCATGTCCAATCTGATAAGGCATCAAAAGTAAAGCACATGCAGTGTATTAGAATGTTCTGTTGGCTATGGCTTTGGTTAAGGCAGAAGTGGCATTTAGAACTAGATGTATGTAATATCAAAACCCTTAATTGGAACAGGTGATAGATGGTATATTGTTTTATGTGATGGATTTAGGTGTAGGTTTATCTCATACGACGGTTCCTCTTTATATCATAAAAGCAAACTTTGAAAATAGGACATGAAAAGGAGTGACTGCAATGCAAAGATCTTCATACAAAGATATTGAGCTAGATTCAACGATAGCAATAACACAAGTAATTGAAGAGCCGTCCTCCCCTAGGCTGCAATATAAAATTTACAAACATTTTAAAAAGTGTTTTGTCTCAGTTAATGAATCCCTCCAAAAATATCTGTGGTTTTGAACCTATATTTTTCCCAATCATGTCTAAAGGAACAGAGTCCAGTCAAGTTTAGTGATAAAGGCCAGCCCCATAGAGTGCTAGCACAGGTCCATTATTTAAAAACAAATTTCATGTTCAGCTTACAAAAATATTTTTACAGCGAGGACAATTCACATTTTTCTACTTTTGATTTAGCAAAAGCAAACAACAAATGTTTCTTCTGTGTGGTTACAAATGGATATGGGAAAAAAGCCTCCTTTAAAACAGGTATATTCATGTATGATAAATGTCAACAAGACATCTTAAGTCTGCACACCTGCTTTGGGTTAAATATATCCACGTTTTAGAGGGTATCAACTGAATTCACCAAAACAATTTCAATTGTATTATTTCTTTTAACTTTTTTTTTTTTAAACCCAACTCAAAATAATATAGCAGCAATGTTTACTTCCTAGTACAGGTTTTTAGGGTTTTTTTACTCTAGCCAAAAGGTACCCCCAAAGGAAATGTAGCCTTTCCATCTGTCTGTATTATTATTTTTTTGTTATCTCTGGATTTATTCATTCAAGAAATTGAAAATAATGGCAGTGTTAAATGTGCATGCAAGCAGGGGGCTTAGATGCCCCTGGAAATGTTGCCGAAGCTAGCGCTGTAGCTGGTTGGAGGTGAGTAGCTGAGTGAGTGCATTGCGAAATAAGAGATGCATTCAGACAAATGCATCTCTGAAAGGCAAGGAGATGGGAGGTAAATAAAAGGCCAACTGTATAGAGAGGATTCTGCTGAATTCCTTTATGCATTTGGATGAAAAAAAAGGTAAAATATAGGGTCTCTTACTGCTATCATATTCATTCAAGTGCATATAATGGCTGGAACGTACCTTAATTATTTCACTAATATCATTACATGGCTTTCCAGAGATATAACAATTTACTGAACATTATCAGATGTAAATAAAAGCATCTGTCTAGAGGAAATAAGCTTCATCCAAGTAGTGAACAGAACAGATCAAACAAACAGGATTCCTAATGTAATAAGATATGCCATCTCCTGTGAAAAAAAAAGCTTAATTCCTTGTTTCACACTAAATGTTTTGAAGCAAAACTGAATGTTGAATACAGTTATCCTTGAAATAAAAAACAGTGCATATATTAGCTAATTTGTTTTCAGACCATAGTTATATTACATCAATGGTATTATTATATTTAAAAATGCGATCTATGTCTCCAGTGTTTGTTAACTATTGATACTTTTTTTCAGGACATACCCCTACAAACAACTTTTTTTCAGGTGAAATGTGTTTTAGGATCCAGTGTATGTTGCCCAGTGATTAAAAAATGTAACCGCTTTTGTCAATAGATCTAGCACTAAATAGAATGCGTATATAAAATATAATGCTGAGAAAAAGTTCTAAAAGGGAACGTTCTTGGTGACTGCTGCATATCTGGCATTTTACTCCATAATAGCTCTTTATATATAATGTCATTTTAATAGAAATTCATGACAGATACACTTAGTAATATATAAAATCCCATTTTATAGAGCAGTAATGCGTCACTGTCTGTAGCATAAATCACACCCATTATTATATACTTAATTCCTTAGGGCTTTTGTTGGTCACCTCTACTTATTTATTTTTTTGCTAATATGTTCTCATAACTAACCCATGATATGCTATGACATTATTCTGGAGGTAAAATAAATCCATTAAATTCAGTAATTACATGTCACATTTGTAATATTTGCAGAATTGTGAGCAAATATATACACTTGGGTGTCTTGGGCATATTTGCACTGTTCGATATTTATGACATCACTGTGAGGCACCATATCCAAATGTCCTACAAGAAAATAATTCATTTTCATGTGATCCCATACAGTGTTGTAAAAAACAAGGGATAGATCAGGCAAATACTTTGTCTCTTGATTTATGAGTTGTTATAAATGTTATTGTAGCTGTGCTACATCAATGTATAGATTGTTTTCTATTCTATTAAAACTTTATTAACACATTTTGCCAATTTGGTACGAATATCCGATAACTGGGAGGGCCCCAAACCATTCGAACAAAAATTTAATGGCAAAACCTCTGAAATGTTAAGTCACCTCTGGCACATTTTCTGGGAGAGTTGCCAGTTAATTAGATGATGTTGCTTAAACAAGGTATGATTAGCATTTTTGGCATGGTTCCCAGAAAATGTGGTTAAGGTTCAAAGTGGGTACAGGTTAAGCATTCAGGAGTCCAATGACAGGTGCTGCTTAATAAGTATTAGCAAACGCAAACTCCCCAGGAAACCAACAATGCCGGGAAGGACAAGAGGTTACAGGCAGCAAAAGAAAATAAAAGACTATATCTAACAATTGCAATGCCAGAGATATCTATACTGAAGAGAAATCCTATCTCAGATCCCTCTAAAACTAAATGTTTTACCTATACCTTTAAGAATCTTAACAAAAACACCATCTTCTAATAGAGAGGTGCAAAGATGAGTTCCGTGGACCTCAAGCTACTTCTGCTGGGAGGCTTTTCCACCTATGCACCACCCTCTCAGTAAATGACATCTTCCTTACATTTAGTTAAAGTTTCTTACATTAAATAAAAGTAAAAATCGTAGGGGTTCTGTTTGACTGTTTCTTCATGTTGTAAATCATGTTTAGTCAAGTGAACTCCTTCAAGTGTTGATACAAAATATATTTAATTTAACACAGGTGCAAAAATGACTGCTGCAGCTCTGGAGGAAATGACCTATATTTGTTTGGTTCCCTACATATATCACATGCATATTAAAGTACTTTGTACGTACTTTAAAGTACTTTAATATAAAATATCTATCGCAATGGCTGAATGGAATGCTAGCTTCAAGAAGTTACTTTTGAAATGATAATAATTTCACGCGAACGTCTGTTTTTACCAAATTTGCGCCGTATATTGTTTTTAACCCCTTAATGACAAAGCCCGTACATGTACGGGCTCAAAATGCATTGTTTTCAATGGGTTTAGAGACTGCCCATTGTCCTTAAGGGGTTAAAAAAATCATCCTACATTTAAGCAATATCATCTGTAACAGGCTAGAAATATGGCATCTTGTAGTAATCTACTGATGTACATGTACTCATAATAAAATTGTTCGGTGGCAATTAATATGTTAAAAAGACAAAAAAATAGAAGCATAAAACAAAACGAAAACTTTTTTGTAACATGTCCTAAAGCAGTGATGCGTTGGGAGATATAGTAACCATGGTAACAATGACATGCGATAAAAAATGTTCCTTAACAATTTGTTATAAATATCAGGTAGATAATGATTTTGGCATATAACTAGTGTCGGAAAGTGTAAATTGTTCATGAATCAGTTTAAATACAATCGCTACATAATGTACTCTTAAAAAATATATATATATATTTAGCAGCTCTCTGGAACTTATCAAGTAGTTACTTGTGGTTGTAGGAGTGCAAGTTGAAAGAGTAAGCTCTTCCCAAGGGAGCCTGGGGTACTTTATACTTTCTGCAACCTGTGTCCCTGGTATATTGTTGGGAGCAGATCTTCCTTGCACCTTTTTGCGTCCTACATTTGTCATCATATCTTCCATTCTTGCTGTTATCATCAGGAACACTGAACCATGCAACTGTTCATAGCACTTAATGCTTATGTACAAAGAAAATGCTATATATGATGTCATTCTCCATTAGTCCATCTTTATCCCCTGTTCTTTACATCACTGTATCTATAATTTGTACTTGTAACCATATGTAACCATTTCTTTTTATTATTGAAACATGCATTCATCAAACCTTAACCTGATCCATCTCTTCCTTCAGATTACTGTCCCCATATCCCTCTTATCTTTTGCTTTTTACATTGTTAGTATACTATTTATTTCCATTTGATTTAATTTCTATCCTTAGAGTCTGTTTTCCACGATAAACATTCCGACAAGTCTACACTAACTTAGTCTGCTAGCAATCTGCTTACTGTCAAATCTAATGGACAATGTTCTCTACTAATCCTCGTAGAGGAGCCTGCTTGTCTTTCATGTTAGGCACTACTGATCATTCACCACTAGGCAGCTCAAAGCTTCATTAAACTCAGTATCCATGGCACAGTTTCACAAATTTCTCATCCTAACATTTATGCAATTGGTTGCCAGTATCAGACAGAATGTGATCTAAAATCTTGACATCATCTTGAAGCATTACAGCTCCTGTTTGCATCTAGCAACTCAGAGGGCATCATAGTGTCCTGTAATTGAAAATGCCAATAGAACGCTTAGGTTAATATACTTGGCTGTTTTGGGTTATAGATGCCATAGTAAGAAGACAAAACATTTAAAATGAAATCTACAGGCAATCAGAAGAGATGTTACACACAAGCTAGCAGGAATTGTACAGAATTGGTACCATTAAAATAAAAGTAATTTAATCAGTAATGGATTTAGCACATAATTCATGTGTTCAGTATATTAAAAAGAGGAAGCTTGCAGCTGAACATGTTCAACTCCTTTATATCACCAGGGCAGGATTGGGGATAACGTGGCCAAAACTGTATATGACAGGCCACCGGGGATTTGCCAAGTATGTCAGATGGCCAATCCGGACCTGGATATCACTATGCATTATCAAGTGCTAACCCTTGAGAAGTGAGAATACCTTGTAAAACAAGCTGAGTGGGACCTGCACAATGCGTATGTCACGTGGGAAATTTGTTAAAACTCTCCTTACTGGGGTTTGCCCTTTATAATGCAAAGTGATATATAGAAGCTGAAGTAATACTTCACACTACCTCTTTAGAAAATACCCATTGTCACTGGTAGTCCATTAACCCCTTCAATCCTAGAGGGTTTTGGTACCTCAAGTCCCGGAGCAATTTTGCCATTTTTGCGCTATGTCGGTCCAGCGATTATTCTCTTTTCCTGTGAATAGTGTACCTATGTAACTATATATTGTTTTTTCAAGGAGAGATGAAATTTTCTTTCGATAACGCATAGTTGGATTGATTAGATGAAAATTTGAAATGAGAAATTTAGGTAAAAACCAGTGAAAATTAGAAAAAACAACCTATTTTTTTAAAAATTTTCCACTCTGGAATTCCTCACAAATTAGGTATGTGTGGAAATCCCCGTTCCTTAAGTTTACAATTCAGGTGTCCTGATTTCAGAAATACCCTGATTTATATAAATTTTCCATACACTTATAGGGAACATACTATAAGGTGTACATTTTTTGTAGAATTTTTATGCTTATAGCTTAACATGTTTGGGGGTTGTGAACGGGGGCAGGAGGCTTATACTGGGTAGATGTTATGCTGGGGCAATGGGATGTAAGGTTTTTTATTTTTTTATATTATTTTTTGTATGTTTTTTGTATTATTTTTATTTTGTTATATATTTTTTGTAACCAAAAATGGTTAGAGGTCTTCTTAGGGCCCTCTTGAACATGTTATTAATGCCAGTGATGGCTACTTTAATTGTTTTTTTTTTAAAATATTATTTATTGAATTCTTAATAATTTTTATTATTTTTTTTTTTGAATGACTAACGTTTTTTTCCTTTCGTTTTCTGTTTCAGGATGGGAGTGGGGTGAGAGACATGGTTTCTCACTCCCCTCCCCGCGATTCCCCTGCACCAATCACACTGTGATCTCTATGCAAGTCCCCACAGACTTGCATAGAGATCAAAGCGTCTGTGCCTCATTGGAGGACAGGATATCCTTTCCTCCAATGAACTTCCGGGTGACGTCAGCAGTGACACAACCCAGAAGGGAATGCCCGATTGCGCGATTGGGAATTTAAAAATGTGACAGCTTTCCGGCTTTCATGACAGAAGATGTTACATCAGATCGTACAGAAGAAAGCTGACGATGCCGACAGCCTGATCTCCCGTGATGTGTCCCTGTCGCTGCAAGAAGGGCAGGACGTACCGGTACGTCCTTAGGGGATTCTCGGGATGCGTTTTTGGACGTACCGGCACATTGATTAAATTGGTGACAAATCCAACTTAAGTTGCTGCAAAGAAAAGGGAAAAATATACAGATAACTTAGTATAAATAAAATAATATATTTGTATCAATATTTTGAACTCAAGAATCTATTTTTATCTTAAACAAAAACATTAATTTGCTTTAGTCTTTAAACTTCTGGAACGATTTGAAACTAATTTTAGTAAACTATACCATGAAGACCATGGCCATTACAAATGTGGAGATGGGAAACTGACAAAAACATACAGGGGGTTCAAATACAATTCTGTGCTTATTAAGTTTAAGAGACTATTCAGAGGGTTATAGCCTTCTCAGCATATTAGCATGTTATTTAATAATACTGACATTAGCATGCATAGAGATAGAGACTAACCTTTTTTCTTACATCTTCTAAGATGATATTTTTCATATTTTATTGGCATGGCATGTAAATATAACGTAAGAATAATACCTATTTAATCAACTTATTTTATTGTGTATAATATATTTAAATAAAAAGGGAAGATGTATTATTGTCTAGTTCCACATAATATATTATAAAATGACAAAAGAGTATATTATAATTTTGTACTTGCAAATATTAAATAAATATTGTATTTTTCGGTAAATATGTGTCATTTGGTTTATGTGTTAAGTGCAATCACTTTTCCCAGGTGTTTAAATCCATTATGGTCTCTGATAAATAATTGCCATTTGTCTAAATTATTTTAGTTTGTCCTAGTTAAAAAATATTTTACATGGTACAATACTTGTTTGCAATGATCTATATTTACAACATCTTCACCGTGTCTAACAATATTTTACGTCCTGCTGCACTTTCATGTTGATTTAATATGCATGTCCCTTTTGGGGTTTCTCCCTGCATTATCATAAATTATCGTTATAAATTGGCATTCTTTTGTTAATGCAAATTAACATATCATGGTGGCCTTGCCCTCAAGATGAACCATGGTATCGAGCCATATTAATTAAGCACGCAACAGTCAAAGTTAAATTCATGGTGTACGTTTGTTGAAAGTTGAACACCTTAATTCAGTGTGAACCTGAACTCACATAAATTATAAGCACTTTAATTATGTTGATTGGTAAGGTAATTTGTTTCTAATCCTCAATCAGTGATCTAAATGTATAAAGACCTCAGCATTTTCCAGTTGAATTCTATGCTGAGAAGGAACTCAGGATTCAGTATCCATATTTTTGCAATAACTAAGGCAATATGTTTCTACTTATATATATATATATATATATATTGGGGATTCTATCATACTATATGCCCATGTATTCATTAACCCACCACTAGATCAGAGTACCCCAATTTTGGCGGGTCCTATCTAATTTGTCATGGCTATATAGCTTACCAAGGAGCCGAATTAGTGCACCTCACCTACAACACAGGTGCCTCATTAATGGTTTCCAGAGAGGGCTTCAAATTGCATGAGAGTCTCATGGGTTAAAAGACAGTGCAGTCCCACTGATTCGACTCCTTGTTCTGTTTACATCTTGGTCATTTCAGCAGCACCCCAGAATCTGAATGTGAATACTTTTTAGGGCGTTATGTATTCCCTCGGATGTATATTCAGTAATACAACTATCCATCCATCACAAACTATCCACATTGGTGTGACAAACATAAACCCCTGTCTCACTCATGTGTTCTAAATGCCAATTTAAAATAGCATAACATTCACAAGTAAAGGGTTTATTAGGTATTCATATATGCCTAAAAAACACTTTTAACTTTTCAGCTTCCTAAAGAAACCTTTATCACCCACTATGACTTTTATCAACAGCAGTCCTAATTACATTTTGAATAAAAAAATAAAATAAAATGTAAATCTTAACATTTAACTAAGGTACATCTTACACTAAGTAGTCCATGTGTCGAGCTATGTCACCTTCAAAGATCTCCAGAGTAATAGGATTATTATTGTACAAGTGAAAACCCAGGGGAAAAAGGAGGGAAAAATATATCATGAAATGTTATTAAAGGAGGTAATCAAAGTAAATTAAATACATGGGAACATGTCCTCCCTCTGTTGCCCAAAGTCACAAAGCACTGATTGGTGGAAGATCCACTACTACTACTGTGCTCCCTCTTTGTGGTAGGCCTGTTCTTTACAGATACTGCTCCTAGTGATCTCATTTTTTGATATATTTAGTTTTAGGAGTGTGAAGGTACCTAAAGAAGGTTTAGGACTACTAAAACCTAAACCAAGGAAACATGTCTTACAAAATGTGGTTATATATCTACTACTGCTACTAGAGAGAGTTCTGGTGATAACAAATATTTTCATTGCAAATGTATGGATGTTGTTATACCCTTTAGGCCCAAAAGAGTAATGGATAGGCTGTCAACATACACACTTATACACATACTCTTACTAATGCGTGCACAAAACATACACATACATTCACACTTGGCCTTACATATAAACATCCCGCCCTTGTATGTATGCACTTGCTTGCTCTAAATATAAGCTTACTCTAAATTTGGCCCTCTCGTTTTCTCTTCCCTTTATATATCTCTCAACTTTCTCATTACTGCCTTAATCTATTCCCTTCATATTTATCTCTCTCCCTCTCCTTGTTCCTCCCCTTTCTTCTTTTCTTTTCCATTTCTCTTCATCTCAGCTCTCCCTTTATCTCTCCTCCACTTTCTCTTTATCTCTCCCATTTTTCTTTATTGCTCCCCCTTCTCTTTGACCCCGTTCTCATTATTTCTACTCATCTTCCTTTTATCTCCCCTTTCTATATCTCCCCTTCTCTTGTGCTTTATCGCTTCATTTTATATATCTCATCTCTTCCATTTCTGTTTATCGCTCCTTCTATTTCAATTTATCTCTCCATTTTCTCCCAATTTCCCCTCTTTTCATTATATCTCCCCTTCTCATTATCTATCCTCTTTCTCCCCACCTCTCTCCTCTCTCTTATTCATTGTTATATTTGGCAACTCCCATACTTCCTTTGCCTGTACCTTAGTAACTCACCTATGCTCGGGTACAGAATTTTACACATAATCTCAAATTGCACAGACTGACACATGCACTCACTTGCACATACACATCCATGGTCACACATACATTTTTCTAGAGTCCTAGAGTGGAAGGGAGGAATTTTAAATGAAACGAACTGTTAGCCGAACTACAAGAACCCTCCATGTTAGGATAGAGGAGTATGTCTGTAATATTAAAAATAAAAGTAAACAACATAGTGTCCAAATGTTTTTTCACAGAACACCCATATCTATTATAGGAATTCAAAAAATGAGACACAGTTGGATTGGTGATAATTTAACAAACAATCTTGCTATGTGTAAAATTGGATGGATTTTTAGCATGCACTTTCAGTCCCAGGGACCTTAACAAGGATTTTGAATTGTGTCATTATTTGTAACGATCATTTTTGAACATCTATAGACTTTTTTTTATTTACTGGGTTTTCTGTATTTTAGTGATATGTTATGTTTGTCTTGCGTACAGAAAGTATAATATTTATTGATGGCTGGACCTGTTTTTAAATATTGGATTAAATATTTTAGATCCGTGGACCAATGGGAAAACTTTCCCTAAAAGAAAATGAGTTGTCTGATGTGATTAGAAAATAATGCAGGGGACACGGTCCTTCCAGAAGTAAACATCATCTCGAAACTGTAGTAATATGAGCTTAGATTAATTTCTGTACAATATATAACCCAAAGTAATGTTTACTACACACAAAGAGATGAGCTGCAAAACATTCCAATAAAAACAGTCACATTCATGGGTATACATCTGCATAACATGCCTCAAGCATATGTTCAATACAAGAACCAAAAGAAAGAACAGACCTGAGATACTCTCCAACATAACCGTGCTAGAGACCTGCTAGAGCTATAGTGTAGGGGAGCAGGAACTATAGAGAAGCATACGGTGCACACCATTATGTGCTATTTAATAACCTCCATAAGTATATCTTTATTGATGCAAATGAGAATCTAAATTACATTTTTTATATATTGACAGTTGTGTCAGAGATAACAGGATTTTAACTGGGTAATATGACTTTCAGCAGTATTCAAATCACTCGGCTGCACTCTGAAATTCTGTTTCTTAGAATTTTGGGCAGCAGAGGTATATCCTCAATTCAATCCAGCATTTTGAAATTCTAATTATTGAGAAGTAAATGACATTTAAGCTTTCGGCACCATGGTTAACAATGACCAGGGATCTGTTGTCCTGAAAACTTTGCCTTCAGCCCTTCTCCATGAAAAAAAACGCATACAGGCTGTTAGTGGTATCTATAATATATTTCACATTATGTTACACTTTAACTCCTGGCTATATAACCTTCCAGCTCAAGGTGAAAACTGAAGAGTACAGTAGTGTGAGGATGTGTCATAAACTATGTGTATAAACAACAATTTTCTTTCATTATAGACAATGATGCACCTTCTTAGGGCTAACAACCATCATAATGTTTCGTTTGTGGTCAAACAGTAGTTAAAGGGAAAATAAAACCCTTAAAATAAATACAAATATCTACCTTGTCATTCTAAAACAATAACTAAAGAATAGTTTAAAAAAACAGAACATTTCATGGAATGTTTCTATTATTATTAGCCACCTTAATATTCTGCAAAGTGCTTTTTGTTACAAGAGGGACCCGTTGATGGCATTAGGTATAATTACTAAAAGCATACATAAAATGGTTTGTTTACTGTTGCACTTCTGTTTCGTTACCCCAGTATGCAGTATAAACAAAGCTTTTTTTTCTGAGTCTAATTGGTACCAACGTCCACAGTCGACCATCTATCACAGACAAATACCTTCCACGTGTTCTTATGCTGCCTGTTCCACTTTCCCTAAATGCCCTTATTCAAGGATCTTTCAATGCTTGCCACTCACAAGTGTATCACAACGGTGCTAATTATATTCCTTCTTGTGGTTTTTATTTACTGTACTCATCAGAGCTTTTTTTTCAAGTATTTTTTTTCTTATTGAATTTTATATATTGAATATGCCTGTGTGTTTGAAAGATTTACACAATGATGACTCCATAGTGGTGCGAGTGACAAATAAGGGGAGAGGGACAGTGATCATGAAGATATACTATAATTTACAGCATCACCAGGATAGTTGGCTGATAAAAGTTCTCATACCATTCTTAAGTGTGTCCCCACATTGGATAAGGGGACAATAACAGAGATTTTCAACCAAAAAAAGAAGTAGTAGACAACAGATGGACAATCCCGCCTTAATTTTTGGTTTCAATTTCAGTAGTTACAAGATTATTCATAAAAATTGGTGCATATATTTGCTTCTTCTTTAAAAGGAATTATCCACCACAAAAATTAACATAGATGCTCCTGATTTAAAATCGTACATCACTAAGAGTTTTTTAAAAAAAAATACTTTTAACCACTTTTTACATTTCAAGCCAAGATTTTATCTATGTGGATTTGTTTTCTGCTTGCATTAATACAGGCTCCAAGCAGAGCCATTTACTTACTCTTGAGTCCCAGAGTGGAACGGAAGAATTTTAAATGAAAGGAACTGCTACCAATAGTATATTTGTTAGAGTGCACTTACGGCAAACAATATGTTAGCCGAACTACAAGAACCCTCCATGTTCGGATAGAGGAGTATGTCTGTAATATTAAAAATAAAAGTAAACAACATAGCGACCACATGTTTTTTCACAGAATACCCAAATAACAACCCCATATCAGCTGAGTATTATAGGAATTCAAAAAACGAGGCACAGTTGGATTGGTGATAACTTAACAAACAATCTTGCTATGTGTAACATGAGATGGATTTTGAGCATGCACTTGCAGCCCCAGGGGCTTTAACAAGGATTGTGAATTGTGTCATTATTTGTAACGATAATTTTTTCACAGCTAGAGACTTTTAGGAGAAGAAGCAGCAGTGCTACTAGAGTTGTACTGGGATCTCACTATTTTTGAAAGTAATTTCTGGTTTATGTATTAAAGTTGTTTACGGCACAGGGACTTCACTGGATATTACATTAAAAGTGAAGCAACACCTTTGTGAAGCCATTTATTTAATCAGCTAAAGCCTGATGTTAGACACTTGTTTATTACAACATCCAGGAAACACCACAGAAGTTTCTCTTTGGAACTACTTGAAACCTGGTCTGAAATGGGAAGGAACATCCTGGCCAAACTATTTTTTAACAATCTAAGGTTGGATCTTAACTTTTTATTTTGATAACCTCCAGTATCCCTCTGTATAAAAATATTGTATTTCCTTTCACTATAATATATATTTTCTTTTATTCGCTTGTTAGTTTTCAATACTGTATCACACTTTCTATGTTTTAACTAGTCCACTGATGGATTGCAATATTGACATTTTGACATAAGAATTAATGCAAATGTGCCTTATGATTCAGTTGATAATATATATACACATTTCAGTCCAAAAATTGTGCATTACTTACTATATATTTATTTTTGTATTCTTGTGTGTATTAAGTGTTTTTATTTTTTTTAAAACTTCTTTTTATTTCAAGTTTTTCCTTTTTTGTGGGTTTTCTTTGTTTTTCACGTCAAGGATACAGAAAGAAAAAAGGGGGGGGTTTCAAATAACGCACCTTCAAATCAATGGCAAATCTCTGATTACAAGTACATTCACACAGTGTATATGAATGGGTACAGAGCCATTACAACATGGAAGTGTTTTTATTTTTTAATTCAAGATACCCTCTAAAACTTTGTCATATAACATGCTATTTTCTCTGGGAAATAAGATTATAAAATGCATCATACTTTTAAAAACAATAATTAGAAAACATTTTGTTAGCATAAATTGCAGAAAATACAGTAGTTTTCTCGTGTAAATGAAAAGTGACACAGTAATTAAAAAAAGCAAAAACAAAGCCCCTTTTTTCCTGAGAATATTCCTTAAATGATTAAGCTAGATATCCCAAAGCTCATTAAACTACGCTCCAAGGTCTAGCTACTACCTAAGAAATTTCAGCTTTAAGTCTACCTGTCAGAATTATTGCCTCAAGGAATATTACTGCTTTGTTATGGTAGTCAATATGAAACTACTTGTTCATACAGCTATTTTTTTGAAAATTTTGGAATGTGTCATGATCCAGTTAAGTGTGACTAATTAGATAAATTAAACATAACATTTTATTTGTTTCATTTAAGTGAGTACACGAGAGTATGCCAGTATAGGGCAAAAGAGTAAATCTGTTTAAAAAAAACGATAAATGTGGTTAAAGCAACAAATAGTATTTTCATTTGTATCACTTTTTACTTATTTGCATGCCTTATGAGTACGTATGATGCTGGAGATGATAAATACCCGATGAACTCACCATTGACCTCTGATTTACCTTATTATTGATCAGTTTTGGTGTGTATCAAAATTAGTAAAAAATAAAAAAGAGGAACCTCAATCATGAGCCGTTTCACTATGAGAAGTGCAGATATATTACTTTTGGGTGTACTGTATGACCATACTCAGATGAGATTCATACAAGCTATCTATGATTCTTTGAATCAGTTTATGGATAATGGCTATCATGTGTTGACAAATTCTAGACTGTTGTATCAATTCGTCATGAACAATGATCACATATGGCCTCCATTCCAGGACAGCCATGGTTCCAGAAATGCAAACATAGCAATTTTCTTTCTATTATTCTTCTTTGTGCTGAGCAAGTGCTGAATCAGCTAAAAGAAATGCCAAATGGTTTAGTCTGGCCACAAATTGTAGAACAAGTAAGGAAAGTAAATTACTTTATTGTCAAATATTGTAGGAAATCATGGTGACAGGCTATTGGGCTTACGTTGTATTTCTTTAATGTTAAAAATATTATTTTTTAACACAAATTGAGGACATTAAACATTTAAACCTAACTTAAAATAATCTGTAAAACAGTGCGTTAAGGTAGCATAGAGTTTGGAACAGGTGTAGTGGATCAGATGGACTCTTCTTGTGATTAAAAAGGCATGAAATGGAGATACTATGGAAAAACTGTTTATATACCACTTATATTTCTTACCAACACAGCACTAGAGGTTAAAAAAGTAAATATACAAATCCTTTTTTAATGAATCATTCATATGGCTGATAAAATAGAACACAAGGCTACTCATAGGAACCTTAATCCTTACACATTTACTCTTTTTAAGAAAGACCCCTGATGTAGTCGTTTCAGAGGTAGCATATCACTGTATGTGCTTACAGAAGAGTATGGGCCAGCAGAACCCATTCTTCCTGCACAAGCTGTATAGCATCCCCATTGAAATCAGTGGGATTAGCATTTTGGAAGCGCTACTCAGTTACTTTTCTATTAGTTTGTCTGTGTTCCTGGCTCGTTGTGCCTATAAAAAGTTAATTTGATCATTCAGATGTCTTAGCTACTTCAGTTTGACTTACAGTGCAAGGTGGCTTTAGTTGATTGACATATATTGTAACATAATAGGATGTGGAAGTTCAATGTGTAGCATCATTTCCCCTCTCCAGGTAAGTAACGATCAACTATTCAAAGAAGTATTCATAACATCTGACTACCATACAAACCATTTTCAAATAATAGGCTTTGTGTTCAAATTATTCATATAAAGCAATTTAAGTGTATCTTTTCTGGAAGATGGCTTGACATTTGTAAGGCAAAGGCTTTCCCGTCTGTCTGTATCAAAACATCCTAAGATTCCTTTGTGTTCCAGTTATTGATGTCTTATTTTGTGAAATGCAAATGGTAATATTTGATTTAACAAATATACTATAGGTTTTTCTTCAGTCATTTTTTATTATACTGAAGTAACGATGAATTTTTATCAGCAGGCCAACACTGCAGTGCATCCAGCCCTAGCTCAGTGTGTGGGTTACACATGTGAGTGTTTGTACGAGATCTTATTTATGTGTGTGTGAGGGATAGTCAATTTGTATATCATTGTGTGTATTTGAGAAGAGTATATGTGACAACACTAGCAGTAATTTATAATGGAGTTTCTGTCAAAACATTGAAAATTCGAGCGTGAGGCAAGTTATAACACTAGATTCCGACAGAATAAGTAGGCTATCAACATGTATGCCAACCTGCTAAACTTGTCAGACTTTTGCGATAGCAGTGCAGGTGTCTTGTGAACAGGTATACTCTGCATACACAACGATCACTTCATTGGGGGATTAACAAGCAGTATACACCACAGAGAGTTGAACCCTTTCTCTACCTAATTCCCTGCCCCAGTATTTATTTTTTAAAATTGCAAGGTTAATAAAAAGAGTCTTTTTTAGATAAATGAAAGAAATGTTAACAAGGAATAACACATTAAAGGAGTTTATAAATGAGGATAAAAGACCTAGCCAACATCCTAAATTTGCTGTGAAAAAGTATTTGCCCCTTCCCATTTTCATTTGTTTGCTTATTTGTCACATTTAAATGTTTAGATTATCCAATTACTTTTAATATAATACAATGTGTGTAATCAAAAATGCAGCTTGAATTTATTGAAGATAAAAAGTTAATCAAAACCCATATCACTCATGTTATGTCACAGCATCTCAATCAAATTCAAGTCAGGACTTTGACTAGGCTATTCAAAACCTTCATTTTGTTTCTTTTGAACAATTCAAAGGTGGACTTGCTTGTGTGCTTCGGAACTTTGTCCTGCTGAATAGCCCAATTACGCTTGAGCTATAGGTCACAAACTCATGGCCGGACATTCTCCTTCAGGATTTTCTGTTAGGAAGCAGAATTTATGGCTTCATCTGTTATGGCAAGTTGCTCAGGACCTGAAGTAGCAAAGCAACTCTAGACCACCACACTACCATCACTGTGTTTGACTGTTGGTATGATTTTCTTATTGTGGAATGCTGTGCTAGTTTTATATGGAATGTAATCGGACCATCCGATCATCATCAGTCAACAGAATATTACCCCGGTCATCAACATCTTTTTTGGCAAATGTGAGACAAGAGTGATTGGTCTGTGAGAGAGCATAAGAGAGTGAATGAAAATGAGTGACAGAATTTAATTTCTGAAATCTAAAAAGCCCTCAGATGTTTGTCTGAATGAAATGGCAGGAACCTAAATTTGTTGCCTATAAAGAAATAGACCAAAGGGAAACAAAAAAATTAATCTGAAAATTATATACACTAAATAGTGTTACAGCACCCATTTCACTTGTGGCACATTTGTCACCTTCAGTGAATAACTGAATTGAATTATTGAGAATTTCTAAGCGTTTTCAAGTCTCTTCTTCAGACATTTTTTTTCAAGTATTTTTCTCTGTTTTGGCTTCAAAGAGAAAACAAGAGCATTTTCAGTGTATTTGCCAATTTCCTGTGACACTGAGACCAGATAACTTTCTCTTAAATGAACAACTCAAATTGCCCATTTTCCCCTGTTTACTTCTAATGAGAACTCTGTCAAGGGTGCCAGATTAGTTTTTATTCCATGTAATAATAACCTGTTTTCTTTGAATATCCAACCATACAGACCTCATTTTCCCATACCTGCTGCATCAGCAAGCATGCTATATTTTGAATTAATACTATACAATACATTTTCTTGTAATAGAAATGTTCTAACAACTGTTACCATGGAGATCTCCGGGCAGCCTTTATACGAGTGTTTCGGTGAAGTTCTGCTTAAAATATATGAGTAAATAAAACATTTTAAAGCATTTTGAGACAGGAATGTTTGCACTTCTATATGCTGAAGTTATGGAATTGGCAGTGACTCCAGTCACTGAACAGTATGGAATAATATTGCTTGCCTCACTTACTCACAATACTTTGATGGAAACTATATATGGTTGTTTCTGGACAATAGAGACAACATAATTTGTTTTAATATTACCGCAGATTAATACTAACAAAACCAAGCAAAACATCCATGTTATAATACTATCAGTCAAAATGTGTAAGCAAAACCACTCAAGTACTATGGTTCCCAGAACACAGCAGCTTGGGCTAGTGGCATATTATGACCTAGGCCAACTAAGGCAACAGTCAAGGGAAGTGGCAGCCTAATTCTTAAGAGGCTGAGTATGGGGATATGACGCATCCCGGCGCTTATTAGTAAGGATGGCGTTGCTGAGGTAGAGGCTGCTGGCGCTGCCCTGGATTAGGGCTAGGGCAGCATCAAAAGGTAAATATGGCCCTCGGTTTCGGCCATCCTATACTAGAAGGGCTGCAGGTAGGAGTTGTAAAATGTTAAGGTCCTCAATCATTTTAGTTAAATACCCATATAGTTGGCATAGCCTCAAAAAGGTTTCACCCTGACCAAAAGCTTCAAAGATCTCAGAGAAGATATATTTCTGCTGATATATTTGAATGGCGTGTGGCCCTTCTTAACATTAAAATTGGACAAAACTATCCTGTATATTGGCAGCCTGTATGATTCTTTAAAAAAAATAAAAAATTCCATAGTTTCTGTCGGAGTACAACAGAGTTTTGCTTCTGTATTATTTCCATGTTGTGTTTATGTAACACAAATGCTTTTTGAACAACCTCAAAGACAATCTTCTTCTTTCTTATCAATGACAAAGGTGTCACACAACGGAGGAAGCAGACGGTTTTGTATAAACCTATTCTCACACGATGGACCCTTTGCCTAATTGGTGCTTGATCTACCGGTGGCATTGCTTTCAAATAAAGAAAACCAATACAAAAGCTGTTTGAAAGTGAATGCCGGTTAATGTTAATAATAATAATATATGCAAGCAGCCTGAAGAAGGTACTGTCTTGGGATACACTGGGGATGTTCACACCAGCAGTGGTGTTGCAGTGGTGTCCCTCACTATTTTACTGCACTATTGCTAGGGTGGCAATCAGCCCTAGTGGAAGTATTTTATTTTTCCAAATGATTAATCTTCCCATACTTATCACTAAAATGTTGTTGGATATTGGTACTTGGTTGCCATGGAGCTGATGAAAAAGAAAATGATACATATTTGAGTCACAATTTAAATCTTTTTAAACCTATATCGCTACGGCGGTGTGATGTATTTCCGTATACAGCTTTTATTTTCAGGGACTGGGCAGCAGACACAAGACTTGCTTCTTCTATTATTCTATCTAACACATTTTAAAAATGTTAATGTTAATGTTAGTTCCATAATTTGCATCAGTGGCCCATGTAGAGCAAAACATAACAAGCAGCACAGTTATGTGAAAGCTACTTAAGATTAATTTAACAAACAGAATATGTTTAAGGTTATTGTGGATAAGTAGCAATTCATCATACTGTAGCGCCGCATTCACATTACTTACAAGAAATCATTGTCAATGGATCTAGTTTATCCAGCTAATTCTTCATATAATGAAAAGAACAAACTGATTTGCTTTATACTATAAAGCATTTACACTATAATTTAAGACTCTTTCAGGACATCTACGAGCTATTTCATGGATTAAGACATAAAAGGAAATCACATGGATGACATTCTGTACGTTTTTACCGTAACAATGATATGCATGTGACAAGGTTATAAAAATAATGCGTCACAGGTAATTAATTGCCACAAAATGCACATCATTTGATTTTTTTGCATTCCATAATTGCAGTTTTTTTAATAGAACCATAGTACATAGTATACATACCCCTAGAACGGTGTTTTCAGTATTACAGCATACAGAAAATGTAAGTCAGATGCTAATGTTAAAATCCATAGCTGTATTATGTCTACCCTTGTTGACTAGAGGTTGAAAAAAATGGAAATAACAAATATATATATCTTTGATTTTATTCTAGTTTTAGAATTTGCTGCAATGCCGGTTTTACATGGGTTGCGTACACCAAATAAACAAGTGGATGGATGGAAAATGCCAAAAGAGATGTAAACCACAGGAGTGCTCACTCGTGAAATAATGTCCTTGGAAAAGTATAATCATCAGTATTAATAGCTTGGGTGGATGCCTGGGATATCTGCAACACATTTGCAAGCATTTCTTTTTAAGTGGAAGGTCATAATACAGCTGATACATGAATAATTTGTTACAAAATCTTTAAAATAAAAGCAAGAGAATTACTTTTTCTCTCTTGCCATGGCTGAGATGAAAGTCAGTATTAATATGTCAACTAAAGAACAACAGACCCGAGTGCAATTTAAAAGAGAGGTTATTTTAGTAATAAAATATCCTGGCAGAGTACGATAAATGCACTGGCAATATATTGATTTTTGAGGTTAAAGAACTGTTTTACACAAAGTTAACAAAGTAGTCAATGTTAAGATTTTATGAAATGAAATTAAAGCCACTATTTTCTTATTTCCTGAGTAGCGGTTGTCACATTCTGCCCAGCATTGTATGTGGAACAGCAAGGTGGAATCGTAAGTCACCAGGGGAAGCAATGACAGTACCATACTGTAGGCAGAAGGAAGTTAAAAGATTCCAGATGCTGGTGTGACACACGTAGAGATAGAAAGGACACATAGTTCCTGTAATGTTATAGTTATATTTAACCCCTTAATGACAAAGCCCGTACATGTACGGGCTCAAAATGCATTGTTTTCAGTGGGGTTTAGGGACCGCCTATTGTCTTTAAGGGGTTAAAAAAGTTTAATAACGTCGCCTGGAGGAGGAATTTTTCCTTTGTACTCATCACTTATATGCTGTTAATGTCTCTTACCATTAAGGTTCTTACATTTAATTCAAGGGTTTTAAATTAGGTCCTTGAGGCCAGCAAGCTAAGCAGCTGCTCCAAATGATACATAATGATGTATACATCATTGTTCATAGGAAATATGTTAAAAAATAATAATAGGACTGTGCCCTTAAGAAAAAAAAGATTATGCTAACCCTAATTCCTTAGATACTGACTCTATTCTGTAAAAAATAACTGGATTGAGGCTCTATATGACTTTAGACAGGGTAAATAGGAAGTTGGGGGAAAAAAAAGATCTCCTTTATAACCGGCAGAGGGTCACCAGGTCAGGAGGATGTATTGCCTGGTTTTGTGCCACTGCATACATTATTAACCCCTTAAGGACAATGGGCGGTGCCTAAACCCATTGAAAACAATGCATTTTGAGCCTGTGCATGTACGGGCATTGTCATTAAGGGGTTAAAATAATGCAATCTTATGCTCCTTTCTTAGTATTACAGGAGAACCGCCTCCATTCCCGTATGATGTTTGTTAGGTAGAACCAGCCAAACCTTTCCTGTTAGCTGGCACAAAGAAACACGATGGAGGTTTCCATAGTAGCATGATGGGGCAATGTTAGGATGCCCCTCTGATCTCTCTAACCTTCCCATTGCTGGACCCCAGGCAAACTGTTAACCTATGACAGAGTGACCATCCTCAGACCTAAAAAGCTACCTTGGCTGTAGAATGGATCATAGACACATTAAATCATATATTTCTTCAATTTTGTTATTTTTTACATTTATACAAACTTAGTGATTCTTAACAAAGTTATATAGCTAGTCTTTAAAATAATCACACTTACGGAATGCTGGGTGTGAAATAATAACAATTCTAAACAGTTATATATTTTCAATTAAAAAAAATCCCAAAATACATTTGAAAGACAAAGCCTGAGAAAATATTGTGAAGCACAATGTCTTTCCATCAAAAACAGATCCAATTATTCTGTAGATTTGCTTCAAGATGCTAACAATTTGACATGACTATTGTTGGCAGAATTTTATTGCAGAAGTAGGAGTCCCATTAAGCCATTAACTGAGGGGAAAACAAAATTTAATTTTCAAAATTGTATTCTAATGTCGAAAATCAGCTCTTCTGTTCAAAGCCAATGCTGAGGTGTTCATGAGCCAAGGTATTTGTATTCAGAAAATCAATCTGCCCCAGTAAGATGTTGTTACTGTTATAGCAGAAGTGTTGTGCTATTAACAGGAAAAAACGAAGCAGAGTTTAATTTTCATAATTACCCTTTAATTTACAAAGGTTGCATTTAATATTCCGAACACAATTGTTGCTGACATAACAGATGCCTTTAAAGAATTGTGTTTTTCCAGCTAAACCAATCACAACACAGGCATTAAAAATGCATTTGCAGTTATTCTGTAGGCATTTCATTTTCATTCAGAAGAACACAACAGCTCCTGCACTGAATCATTCAATAGAAAAAATATTTGGTACAGTGAGGTTGGCCTCTTATGTGAACATTTTCCCGAACATAGCTTGGAAAAAGCCAAATGAAACATATGGCCAAACACTGTTACTGCTCCTTAGAACAAAACAAAATGGTTTAAAGTAAAGCATGGTGCAGAATACGAATATAATATGATATGCTATATTAGTTTGTTAGTTATTATGATCCACATTATATATCATAATAGCCAGGGGTGGGCTGGCCAAAGAGTCTTGGTGGAAATTGCCCCCTTGGTCAGTCTCAATTGCTAATGCATGGCCGGTCCCCAATTGCTATCGTAGGTAGCAAATCAGTAGTGTCTCTTAATGCAATGTAACAGGACCCAACAGTAGTAACAATTGCACCACAACATTTCAATTAAATAAATGAATACATTCCAAATTACCATGGTCTTAAAATAACAAGTACCATTTTGGCCAGAAGCTATCTCTTGAATGTCCACCAAGGGTCAGGCAAAATAACTGAAAAAAATAGCACTAAATATGTGTGTAGTGCAGAAAGGTGTTTGGGACTAGACCAATGAAATATAAATGTAAATTTAAATCAAATTTTAAATGTGGAGAATAGATACAATTCCAAATAAATGCGCTGCCCAAGAAACTGTTTTAGTCTATGACCTTTTCTTACACCTGATTCATGCCTTTTTTAGTTTATGTTTACCATTACACAGGTTAATGCCTCCTTCAGCTTGACCAGTTCCTCCTGTTGTCTGGGCATGTACTTCTTGATTTGAGGTTTTAAAGTCTGGGGTTCATGGTGGATCAATAAACTTTGGGATCTGTGTGTGTGTCTCTTGAAGAACTCCATTGGAGCTCTAGTTCCATTTGACCTTCAGTATGCATACAGCATTCATAACACTCTGTAGTACATAAATAAGTACAAAGCTACAAAAATAATTTAAACAAAAAATATTGAATGTAAACATGATATCAAAATTGCCACTAATATAAAGAGACTATAGAGAGACTGTATGAACTGAATCCCAGTCAACTGTAAATAACAAGGAGGCAAAAAGATGAATAAAATGTAAATAAAAATCCATAAAGAAGAAAGAAAACTATATATGCTAAGATTTGAATAGCTCAAACATAATACAATTGCAGTGGACGAAGTCTTTAATCGCGGATGAATTAATGCAGGATTAGGATCTATTTCTCAGTACCCACCACACCATACCCTGCCTAAAATAAAAATGCAACATCCCAATCCACCCAAATTGAATAGCCCTGACGTACATTAT